>JAPKLW010001589.1:135644-176794 GCA_026898455.1 Plectranthus barbatus
TTCAACCAATATTTTAGTACCACTTTTTAATTTTTTAAAAAGTTATTTGGAGAGGTGGCAGATTGTTATTATTTGTACTTTACTGGGGTTAGCAGTTAGAGGCTATGGATTTCATGATATTATTAGGGGTGGAAATAGGTTAAATTATACTGGAATTTGACTCAATAGGTTTGGATCTGTTATAATTTTAAAAGGCTCGAACCTGACTTATTACCTACTATAGACTTTTTTTTTCAAATTTGAGCTTTACATTTTAATTTAAATAGACTTGATTATTAGCCTATTAAAAGTTTTTTTGAGGCTATTTTATATTTATAATTATTTTACATTTCTTAAATTATAAATATAACATATAATTTCAACATCAACTATGTATAGTATTTATATTATTTTATTATTTAGTAAGAAATAAAATATTCAATATATTTTTTATTTATAAATTATATAATATATGATTATTTAAATAGGCCCTATTTTGAAGACCGAACATGAGTCTGCTTAACTAATGAGATTTTATAAATAATTTAAGTCTGACCTATTTACAAATTAAGTCCAACAACCGTGGTAGGCTAGGTCGTAGGCTCAGTTGGACAGCCCGACCTATTCTCATCCCTAGATATAATATGCATAATATAATTTAATTTTTGTTATCCATTCTGTATTTCATGATGATTGCTGCAGGGAATGAAATGCTTTTAATTCTAAATCAAAAAATACGATCTATCTATATAAAGATTAAAGAGTAATATCCAAAATACCATAGTGCATTAAGTAGTGGTGATAATATATAACTTTTTATTGAAAGTAATTTGTGTATATCACTTGAATATCCTTATTTGGCCACCAAAAATGGCCAAACGGTACTATCCTAAGCAAATATCATTGGGCACAGCCGTGTAATGGAAATTCCCAATTAGAGGTGTCTGGTCGTGGCACTCCATGCATTGAAAATAGTACACTGTGTGGACTAAACTCATGACGATCGTCACCATTGAAATAGAGTCGACGATAAACAAGCCATACACCATTAGATTGAAGCTCCCAATATCGCCCACAATCATCCAGAAACCCCACACAGAAATCAACGACAGCAGATTGATGAACATATTTACCATGAATCCATGGAGTCTCTGTCCTTGAACAAGTTTTTTCACTTTTTCCAGTGCTTCCGCCCGCTCACACCCGTCTTCCACCACCGGAATAATGTCGGCAACCGTCAAAAGAGCCGACGCGTAAATGAAAATCAAAACCCCCAAAACGCTGTAAATCGTTGTTTTGAGGGGATTCGGATAAGACATCACTGGAGGAACAACAATTGCGAAGAAATACATGAAACGCAATATCGGATTAAGAGAACCACCGAGGTTTTTCCAGGTTGGACTCCTCCATTTTGCTCTGAAGCTTGTATACAGATCTTGTAATGATAATTTGTCAGGAGAATAGGAGGAGATCGACGCTAATATGGTTGCGATCACAGATGCGTGGGTGATGGCGACAAAAGCGTACAAGAAAATAAGCTCGACTGAGGGAACGAGTGTGAAGCAGACGATGATGAGTAGATTGGAGATTCTGGTGTCGGAATTGGTGATGTTAGCCGTGGCGGATTGGTAGAGATAGGTGAATAGCAAGAATAAGATGGATGAAGGGAGAAGGGTAAGTATGGTGATCAATGCTATGGATTTCACATTTTGGAGAAAGACTGAGACGGATCGGCCCAAGATTTTCAAGAAATCGAAGATTTCAGAGAATTCCATGGCGGTTTGAACTGTTGTGGTTCTTGATATTGTTGATATATATCTTTGTTGGGCGGAAAGTCTTTGATTAATAATCGAGTTTTGTGTTGGACTTGGTGTTCCCTCAAGAGTTCATTATCTTAATTAAATGATAATGGCGCGCGCGCGTTGACTGGAAGACTAGTATTTTACTGACATTGCTTGTGGGATAGGACAAATATTTATTATTTAAATATATCTTAAATTATGGAGTATATATTTATAAGAAAGTCCAATACAAACCATTGATTTTTAAACTAAAATACTCAAATTACTTTAAATTCTACAAATATAAAATTAAATTCTTATACAGTAATAATAATCAATTAATTAAATTATATAAATTTGATGTTTTTCATATGTAGTTGTGGTAAACTCATGGACCTGGACTGTGAAACAAATGTGTAAGGTTCAATTTGGACTCATTCAATGTCCAATTTTAAATTTTCACATACATAAATGTTTTCATATTAAAACTTTGAAATATTCACTTAAAACTTTTTTTCCTTCTTGGAACAAATATTCACGCTAAACTTAAATTTCATCCTTCTTCTTTGCATTTCTCAAAGAAAATTGAAGTTGAAATTAGGAAGATAAAAACCTTTATTTCTTGGTTAATAGATGAAAGTCATGATCTTATCTCCATAAATTAAAATCAACGAAAGTATTTCTTTTGATAAACTAAAAACCAGCAAATGGCACTAATAACTCTTGTATTTCTTTTGACTGTGTCTTATGTTGTGTGAGATCCTCTTTTATGTTATAAGCATGGTTGTACATCAAATTTATAGTATGATATCATGAACTATTGTTATATGACGCTTAACTATTTCTTCGGTGAAGAGTAAATTGGAATTGTATAAAATATATAATAATATCTTTTTAGAATGTATAAGGTATTACTTATATAATGTATAACTTCATCAGGTGGGAAAAAAATACTTTAGATTGAAGCTCCCTTTATAACCCACAATCATCTAGAAACCTCACAGAATAATCTTACACAGCATATTGATGAACACATTCATGTTAGATTTTGAGAGAAGATTGAAAAATAAAGGAAATCATTTTCATTGCTTACGTTTCTGATTTACAACTCAGCTATTTATAAGAGTGTGATTCTAGCTTTACATGTACGCCATGCACACGCGCATGGAATGATTTTGTTGTAACAACTTAACTAACTGTATCTAGATGTTTCCTATCTTTACAATTTGTTATATCATCTAGAATCTTCAGTTTCTTCTGAGTTACTCCAATAATTCACCATGAGTCGATGGAGTCTCCGAGAGAATTTAGTGCTTGAATTTACTACTTCAACATGCAAGTGTTAAAGCTTCATTAAAATATATCATCATGATGTTAGAGTATAATATATTTATGTTTACTCAATTACAATTAAAAGCGGACTAAAAATATTAGCAAGTGATGATAACAATCTTAGTGTATTATGTACTCCTAATATTCTCAAGTGTTTCAAATATATGAATGACACTATATATTCTTTAAGTGTAAATATACGAAAATAGCCACTTATCTTATTTAAAAATCTTAAATAGCCACTATTATGTGCATATGCAAGAAATAACCAAATTCATGTAAACTTCCACAAATATTCGTACTATTAACTTATTTTTTTGCAGGTTTTTAATTAAGCCAATCATTATTATAATAATTCAGTTATAATTACTCAAAATAGTATTAAGAATATATTTACCAAATTTTATTTGATATTCAATAAAATTTTAATTATATATTTTTAAATAATAGATTAAAAATTAAAAGAATGGTGTTGGATAATATTTTTTTTTCTCTGTTTTTAGATGGTTTTTGCGACTTTATTTAAAGAAAATTAATTAATTTCTTTATACAATGATGATCATGAAAAAAATGCAACTGTTTGCTACGATTTTGCATTGGTTGCTTATAATTTTATTTATTCTATTAAATTATATTTTAATATCCTCTTACTAATATTTTCCATTAAATTCTTTTTTTATTATTCTGATTCAGTGATTGTGATCTTATTTGTGATTTAGTTTAATTTAACTATTTTTAAATAATTAAAAAATAAACATTTGTGAATATGGACACGGGTGTTTGCTACTTTGTCCAAATTGGAGAATGCAAATCATAATTTGTGATTTCACAATTTTTTTTTAAAAAATATGAATTAATGTGGATAGATTCATAAATTAGACAGATACTCATACTTTCTTTCATTTTTATTTAGACATGTAAAATTTTAATTAAAAATTATCTAAAAAAGTAAGGGTATATTTGGAAAAGGGCTATTCTTTAAATGCATTCATAAAAGTGGCTATTTAGAGTTTTATTATTATCAAATAGGCTATTTAAGATTCTCATTCATAAAATAAAATACCGAATTCTAAAAATATTGATGAACATCTTGACATTTTCACCTATGTGAAAGCCAAATTCTGTGATTTGAAGCGAAACTTTTAGGCTTTGTAGATCTATCCATTTGCCAAAGAATAATCCGGCAGTTCTCATCGATGATGCAATCACATAGTTCTTGTCTCGATACATTTTCCTAAAAACGATCTTGTATTATTATATTTCCATGGTGCAATCTGCTGATTGACAATTGAAGAGAAAATATTAAACCTGCACATCTAAATAATATTTACACAACCACATATCTTAAAAAGAGTCTTAAACTATTAGCTATTGCATCTAGTTTCCAAGCAAGTATTTGATTTCATGTTGCTCTCTTTATCACTTGATAAGATTGAAAAATAATAATAAAAAAGATTATACAAATATATTCAAGTACAATATTTAGAAATATATAATGTTACATGAAAGATAATCGAAAACAACAAAAGATTGATTCAATTACAAATATAAAATGAAACTCCAACCAAATAACTTACATAAAAAAATAAATAATCAGAAATTAAAAAAATAATTGTAGGAATTTACAAACAACTCATATATTGTATCAAAATAAAAGATAATTAGCAAAGATATGAAAAATATATTTGTACCTTGTTGTGGCCGAATAGACAAAAGTAAATGAAATTTTTTCTAAAAAATGAGAGTAAATGAGATTACCGTGAATGAAAAATGTTAATTTAGTTGATTATTTATAATAGAATATTAACTCAAATTTATGGTCACAAATTGATGATAATTTATAAATTACTTCCCATAAATTTGTCTTTTCTTATTAGATTAATGGAAAAAATGAAATTGGTAATGACTGGAGACTCATAAATTATAAATTGCAACGGTTGTTTTTATTACCATAATTAGATTTTAATTCTTTATTTTTTAGAAATTAGATTTCAACTCTTAAATGTAATAACCAATTATTTTTGGAAATATCTTTCGGCTGGAAATTTTATGTTAGGGTTCTCGTTTTTTAAATTTTTTTTTATATATAGATTTAACAATTATACAAAACATATGTATATATGATATGGATATATAATTAATTATCGAACACTCCAACTTACCATGTTCATTAATAGGTACCTAATATATTATGCTTTTAATATATATATTTTAATTTAGGAAAGTAATTCGATTATTTCGTATTGTAGAATTATTTTTTTTAAAAAAAGTATACATTTATAAATATAACCGCCATGGATCTTCACCGCCAATATTAACGGATTTATTTGAATTTTTTCTCAACACAAACCGTCACTGCAAGAAACTACATTTCCTTGTTCCTCCCCGCCATGGACGACGACATCTCCGATCCCGTGATCGCCGCGGCGGCGGCGGCATGCGACGACGACTACTGCGACGTCGAGACATGGGAGATCCTGAAGAAGAGATTCGCGGAGGCGCAGTGGTTGCTCGATCGCAACCGCCAACCGATTCAGCATATAAACGACAATCTGCGCTCGGGAATTCCCCAAAACATGTCCAGGAACGTGGATCTGACGAGCAAGCTCGATTCCACGAAGAAACTCGTCCAAGTCTATTCCAATGTCTCCGTGAATGTTTCGGCCGTCGTTCAAGACATTTACGCGAAGGCGGTAGCCGCCGGGAAGAACGTCGCACCGTGAAGTATCATCAAGTAATCTGATCACTCTTTCTATTGCCTTCAAATTAGATGTGAGATTTGTGTGTTTCTGCTTGCGTCAATGAGTCTTGAATGATGAGTAAAATCTTGGGCCTATCTTTGATGTGTAGTTGGTATAGATCACTACGTGCGTGCTCTCTCTTTTGTTTTAAATGCCTATCTTGGGTCTTCTTTTTGAGGCTTTCTGCTTCTACTTGGTTCAAACGAATTCAATTAGTCTTTCCTTTTTTTTCTCAATAATGGTTGGGTTTTTCAATAATTTTCAGGGGCCATTGCCGTTGGACTTATCTCAAGTCCAATGATTTTGTATTGATTGAATCTCTATTTTACTTATTGATATTTTGCTGCTTTTGTTGAGTTTGATTTTCTATATAATGTAATATCATTTTTTTTTTATGTATTTAGATGTTCATTGGAGATGAAGCTAAACTTGTCCGTGATGGTTTTCAACTTGCTAAAGAAAAATCTCCTTGCATTATTTTTATTGATGAGATAGATGCTATTGGTACAAAACGATTCGACAGGTTAGATTGTGAAATTATTTGATTACTGGATAAGTATTACGTATGTATGGAGTAGTCTAGTGTTCTATATATGCGGATAACAGAGGATTTGCCCCTATGCAGTGAAGTTAGTGGGGATGTTGCTCAACCAACTTGATGGTTTTAGCAGTGATGATCGGATAAAGGTATCCCTTCGCTTCTTAATCTTTCTTTTATCACATTATTGTCCAACATTATGTTTTTACTCTAATAATTTACCTTTGTAATTCATATTATAATTTCTGTTGCGGTCTCTTATTGTATCTAACATAAAATTCTAACATATTCAGGTAATAGCAGCAACTAATCGAGGTGATATCTTAGACCCTGCCTTAATGCGATCTGGACGATTGGATCGTAAAATAGAATTTCCTCATCCTACTGAGGAAGCCAGGTCTCACATTTTACAGCTATATTTTCTAGTTGATAGTACGGATACCTCTGTTTTTTCATGAATTGGTTGTCTCTGCAAAGTGCATTGACACTGTGCAAAGTGCAAAGTGAATTGGTTGTCTGTGCCTGCATAGTTATTTTACATGCTATTGATAGTATTTCCATTTGCAGAATTCACTCGAGGAAGGTGAATGTCCATCCTGATGTCAACTTTGAAGAACTTGCTCACTCAACGGATGACTTCAATGGGGCTCAGCTTAAAGCTGTTTGTGTGGAAGCAGGCATGTTAGCTCTTCGCCGTGATGCCACTAAGGTCAGCATTTGCTTCTGGGTATTTGTATTCCGTGTTAGATATACAGTCTGCCTGAGTACCTGTGGGTGCAAATTGTGTTGTGTACTATTGAAACCTAGTATTTTTGACCGGCTATACAAGATTCTCTAAGTTACATTTCTCATAAAATGATAAGCTTTGTTTCCCCTTCTTCTCTAGTATCATTTGATAGAGTAACTGCTGATAGAGGCTACAATATTATAACCAGTTGTTTTCTGATGGATTTCGAGTTCTAAATGGAACCTTGTCATGTGTTAGAGGCTTCTTTATTGAATAAAAAGTAAATGATGTTTTATATATGTGATCAATCTACATAACCTATATATGAATGGTGTGTTCAAGAATCTAAAGTGAACTCACCAACTCCATTACTTTCTGCATCTTCTTTCATTATTTCACACTTGCTGCTATAAATATCCTCATGAATTTTAATTAATCATGAACTCACTAGCTTCATCAATTTTTGCGTAGAGCCATAGACTGTTTGTTTCTTAATCATCTTCCTATTCTCTGCAGTTATTATGTTACTTTACATTTGCTTCTATATCCTCATGAATATTAATTAATCTATCCGTGAGAAGCATTCATGATTACATGTTGAATGACAGTGTGCAGCTCCTCATGTTTTCAACCATTGGCTTTGGCTGTGGCGTGTGATGGAAGGAGAGGAGATAGTGGGTGACAAAATAGAAGACTACTATTATGAGGATACAGGAAAGTTGAATGATATTTACTTAGGGAGGCAGAGGGCATTTTAGGTGCTGCCGACTCATCTAATTGGAAAAGAGAATAGAGACTTAGCAAAAGAGGTGGTCATTAGACAAAAAGAGCTTTGAAGCATATTAGTCACAGTAAAGGTTGTTGTATCAAAGCATCAGCAACATCTAACAAATGCGGGCAACATCCGACCAAGACTTAGATTATATTTTGCTGTACCTATAAGGCTTCATTTGAACAAGGATTGTATAGAAGTAATCACAAGTTCCAGATGTTTTGTTTCCCTTCTATGTGTCTGTTTTTGGAATCAAGAAAATGCTTCTTTTAGTTCCAAATTATTATTTATCTTCTAGTTTGTATTACTTAAATAAGAATAGTTGAATAATTCCCAGGTGTGTACAATTAAAGACATACCATTAAGAGATGCAAGGCGCACAACCTTGTCAGGTGTTGCTGATGCTTTACTAGAGCAGTCTGTTCTGCAGCTTCTTGCATCAAACGCTCTTTTTGCTCGTCGACCCATTGCTTGCTCGGTCTTTAATTTCTCTGCCCGACGTGATGGGCCACCACCTCAATCCTGCCCTCAGCCCCTTACAAACCCTAACAGGCAACTCTTCCTTATCAACCTCATTCTTCTGTCACCCACTAGGCCACTACCTCCTCTCCATGAAGGCCCTTAGGAGAAGTCTCAAGCATATGTAATCTCCAATCAAGCGTACGACTTCAATGCAAGTGCAAGAAGGTAAGTAATAGTGCATATGGATGATTGCTGCTTTCTTAAGGACTAGATTGCCATTTCACCATGCATGAAAATTCTCTATGCAATAAATGATACACAAATAGGTTTTGATTAAATTATAGATTTGGGCTAAATTTGTTCCACGTAGCTCTTTTAAGAAATAAATCAGTCTATGTTCTAGAACCTTTAACAATAGAGTGAAGCTTACCTGAGGTCTGCTGCTCCCTTAAGGGGACAATGTTCTCTACTGCCCCATTAGCAGCATGACACTGCTTTCTGTTTTGGCTAAACACTAAGAAACAACTAACTTCATATGCCAGTTGGTGCCAATACAGCTTTTGTTCCTAACTCTCAGGAATGAGTAAATATTTATTTGAATATGTTTGAATATTCTTCCTGCAAGCAGGAGGAGAAGTTTATTTGATTCTCTCTCTTAAGCAAGAGAGTTAAATACTTGAATACTTTGTTGGGTTCAGAAATTTCTGACAATTAATTTCTAGTATTTTTTTTGTTTCTTTCTGACTTACCATGCCATTCATTAGTAAAACCTTTCACTATTTTTTTTAAAAAAATTTTGTCTATGAAGGGAATTGAGCAGTTTCAACAAGCATTGAAAATCTCCCCGCAAAATGCTTTCGCACATTATGGGTTTGCTTCCGCTTTACTTGGTTTAGCAAAGGAATGTATCAATTCGGGTGCCTTTAGGTGGGGAGCTTCACTCTTAGAGGTTAGTGTCTCAGACATGTGATTATTGAACTGACTATTAAGCTTGCTGAATGAGATTCAACCTGATTCCAGGAAGCATCTGTCTTTTGCTGGTAACTTTTCATGTTCATGGAAGCTACATGGAGATATTCAGGTATAAATTATATGAATCGTAATGAACTTTTGAGAATGACTTGTGCATTTTTTCTCTAAGCTTATGTGTATGCCAGATGTTACCCATGGATGGAGGAAGCAAGTCCTGGACACGCTGATGAGATAACTTTCAAATCTTACATCAGTACATGGAAAAGGACATGCTTTCTCGCTTCTAGAAACGCTAGTCGCTCCTATCAGCGTGCTTTGCACTTGGCCCCTTGGCTAGCTAATGCTTACATTGATTGAGGTTTCTCTTGTTGCTTATTATAATGAGATATACATTCTTTCTTCTTTTTTTTTTCGTCAGGGATCTGTCGTATAATAGCTTCACTGGTGATCTGCCTACTTCATTCAAGTCTTTGAAGAACCTCAGGGGCTTGTGAGTTTCTCATTTCTGAATCATCATACATTGACTGTGAGAATCTCAAGAAACTGACATGGAATAGTTCAGGTTTCTGCAGGGCAATCAGTAAACTGGATCAGTAATTTTCTTGTCGAGCCTCTCGCTTACAGACTTGTATGTAGAAGTTCTCTGTTTTTCGTTTTTTTTCTTCCTACTATACTCTAGGTGATTATGCACTCACTAGTCCCAATTTCAGGAATATTGAAGACAACCATTTTAGTGGTGTTATTCCAGAAAACTTCCAAAATATACCCAACTTGAGGTAGTCATGTTAATTTCTTCTGCATTACATATTGATTTCTGTAATCTTTTGACTGTTGTCATCATTGTGTTCAGGTTTGCTGGAAATAAATTTGTGAGAGAAACAAACTATCCTCCTTGGAAGTTTCCTACTGACTCCATTCCAAAAGAGCTGAAAAACAGTCCACCTGCAGCAAATTTTAGTGCCTTTGAGGACCAGCCTTCTACAAAAAGAGTATCTTACAAGAAAAAGAAATCAAATGCAGCTCAGATAGTTCTAATCATTGGTGGAATCACTCTACTTGCAGCATGCTCTGCTGTTATGATTTTCGTTCACAGGCAACAGTCCGTCGTTTCCGTAGGAGCTCATTAGGCCTTGAAGAGTCAATGAAGTCTCGCTCTGCTGATACCATCCTCGGTAAGATGCACTGAGATGTGTTTCATGATTACCATTATTGAGAACTCATGTTTGTTTCATGTGCCATAGATTACACATCAATGAGTGGTAAAGACAGCCCTCATACATCAGGATTCAGCTCTTCTCCAATGATTACCCCCTCCGATTTGCCTCTGATCTGTGTTTGTCTCTCCAAAAGTGGATCTGAATTGTTTGGTAAATATTTGTTTCCATAGCATGGATTGGAGTGTATATGTCATTGGTCTTACTTTTCTATTCAAACATCAAACAACCAGGCCTGTTGCTGAAAAGATGTGCTTTGGTGGTATATTGCTTGAGGGAGTTTTGGGTTGCATTGGGATGTTTATTTGATAATATCGCATTAAAGCAGCATGCTTTGGTACGTGGGCTACAATTAGATGCATCTCTTGCAGTTGCATGGGCATACCTTGGGAAGGTAATTACTGATCTAATAGATGATCTACATATTTATCTTGTGATATGTTGTTTATAAATTGTCCTTGTTTATTACTCTATATTCAAAGAACATGATCAAATAGTGTTTACTATTATATATCTTTGGGTGGATGTTTACTAATTCTTCCTAGAATGGTTGGATGTTTAAAGGTTCTTCCCAGAACTCAGATGGTTGACATACGCCTTTGAGAATCAGATTCTCAGACTAGGAAACTGACTGCTATGAATATATTTCAGAAAGATATATTCACCAAAGCCTCGTGCTAGGAGAAGATAGTACGGTGGGTAACTTGAGTTGGAGACTTAAGTCTCGTGTTAAGAACACGGAAACTCTGGGAGAGTTTTTGTGGGAGAGATGACCTGAAAAATGCCCTTTGTCTCTTTAGACTATAACATATTTTGAATTCTATTCAGGTAACCTGTTAAGGTTGAGAGGGCAGGTCTTTATATAGAGGAGAACTTATGGCAATTTGAATTTCTATCCGTTAGATACATAAATCCAGACGTTAGACTCATGGATTATATTGTCCAATCGTAGCCCATGTCTTAGGTCTCCTTTCTGCTCTGCCCTTTGTCAGTGATACACTAACTTTATGTCAGACTCCTTTGCAGCCCGAGGATCCCAGTTTGGATAACCTCGTACTGACTTAGGCATTTACGAATGTCTGAGTCTGACTGAGGCTTCTTATACTGATTTTTGAGAGTCAGTATAGCTTATCCCTCATACTTAGGGGTGAACAACGGTCGGTTCGGTCTGAAAATCAAACCGAACCACCCAAACTGCAAATTTTAAAAAATCAAACCGAACCGCACTGCTAGGATTATGTAAATCGCACCGAAACCGCATCGAACCGAATGAGAGGTTTCGATTCGGTTTGACGGTTTGCACCGAACCGAACCAAACCGCACGGTTTCGGTTTAAACCAAACTTTTCCACTTATTTTTCAAAATTCTTGAATTAAAACATACATTTCCAACATTCATTAAAAGTTCAAATACACCAAATATAATCCCACAAGTTCAACAAACAAGTCTAACTCATAAATCCAAATACACAAATTCATAAATAACAATTCAAATCTAAGTTCAAATCTACAAATTCATATCCAAACCGCCGAACCGAACCCAAACCGAACTGAACCTCCATATTTTGGTTAAAACCGAACCGAATCGAATTTTGGCGGTTTAAAAAAATTCAGACCGAACCGAAATTAATATATAAACTGGACCAAACCAAAATCGTCGGTTTACTGTTTGGTTCGGATTTCGGTTCGGTTTTGCTCACCCCTACTCATACTGACTTACCACGGTCATTATGGTAAATACTCATACTAGCTTTCCATAGTCAGTATGTGAAACACTCTCAAAATCAGTATGAAAATCCCTTAAACTGACTTCTCCATAGTCAGTTTGGGAAAGTCCTCATACTGACTTCTCCTTGTCAGTATGGATAGACCTAAAACTGAGTGCTCCAACTCAGTTTTTGGTTAAGGCTAGGCGTGATGGTAGTCAGTTCTCGAGCATTCTTTATTGCTCGGTCTTCAGCCTAAGTTCTATTACAACTCGATCGATCCTATACAAGGATTACAATTTAGAACTATAGAAACTGGAAAAACTGACTAAGATGACTTACATTCTTTGACCCACCAAAACATCAAAAGTAAGGAATGATTTCTCTAACAAAAATCCTGACAATTTTTCCCTTTTTGGTTTGGTCAAAGCCATCTGGAACCTAAGCTGATAAGGTGTGGATAACTTTAGAGTTTTTACAGTTTTGACAATTTGTCGCATAAACTCAGAAAAGTTCCCCCTCAATGTAAGCTTTTTACTTAAGATTTTCTCCTTAAAATTGGAGAGATATTGCTCGATTGATTTTTCTAGTCAGTTTAGAGCAATTTAATCTTAAGAAGAGGAGAGAGGTAGAAACTTGTTGATTACATTTGATTGTGTTAGTTCAACGTTTGAAGAACGAAGATCTTTGTTGGACAAAAAGAGATTGTCATCAACAGGTCAGTTTATCCTTTAATAATTTTCATTACAAGTACACAGATAAACTAACACAAAGAAATCTATTACAAAATTATTTTTCAAGTCCATACTAAGGTGCTTTCGGTCTTCTTGATGTTCTTCGAACTGGCTGCTGTTGTAGTTTCGATGAACTCCTTATCCAATAAAGATATTTGAGACTGTTCTTAGAGTCTCGTCTTGTAGGAGTTCTTTGGAACAGAAAGCCAATGGGCCGTTGAGGTGAAACATATCATCTCAATGTCTCCTGAGGGGTGTATGCAATTTGACATACACTACTTCTCTCATGTTGGCTTTAGCAGCTTTACCCCAGAGGTGCGGGCCTCCACTACTTCAACCTGCCCCGGTTTTAATATCTTCATTTGTAGACCAGCTGCAGGAGAAGAAGTGATTGTGCCCTGTGGGAGCATGTTGGCACGTCACTTTGGGACAGTGAGCAGTGTATCTGGGGAGAAGCTTGAGTTTTCAACTTTCTTTTGCTCCTTCCCAGTACGAAGACGACTGCTATGTCCCAGTCTCTGATGTTTTCTGCACCTTCCTTACTTCTTTTCCCCCTCTTTGACCGCACCCAAAAAGGGTGGTGAGTAAATGTCTGGAGGTTTGAGTTCTAACACCATTTTCCCGGATCTGAGGAAAGTTGTGTTGAAGACGAAGTGTAAACTTGGAAGGAAGGGTTCGACAATGGAGTTTTTTGGATAAAAGTTTTTGTTTCTTGTGATTTCTTTTCATAATGTTTTTCATGCAAAGAAAATAAAAAGTGAACCCTATTTATAGCAGAGATAAATGTCATTTAAATGAGGTAGGTGTACCTTGTGACCTTTTGATTTCTGGATATTCGGTGATGATTGAGATTTGTGGCCTCACGATGCGCATTTTTGATTTGACTGGAGCGACATGGTAAGGAGCATAATCCACGTGTCCAAATCTGATTCATCAATGCAAGATACGCATTAATAGCGATGTAATCGCAACGATCACCTTTGGAATTCGAAATCCCACTTTTCAAAATTCTAGGAACTGACTAAGAGTCAGTTTCTAAACTGAGAATTGGAACTCAGTTTAATTCTGTATCCGTCTTTTTTAGATCTTCTAAGTACGATCGTGAAACTGAATACCTCTTTATCAGTCAGTTTGAATGAAGGTAAGTTTTTGTTCTTCGGATGCGCTGATGAGTCCCTTTTGCATACTGAGTGGAGTATTGAGTTTTGAAAACTGAGAGCTTGGACTCAGTTTTATTCGCCATTACTCTTCTCCAATAAAGACTTCATCAACTTCCAGTAGACCCAGTTTTATGCAGATTTCCTTAAATCTGGCCTTTGGGAGTGGCTTGGTGAAGATGTCAGCCAGTTGATTTTTAGTTCGGATATACTCTATTGAAACATCTTTCTTTTCGACATGATCTTTGATGAAGTGATGCCACATTTCGATGTGCTTTGTTCGGGAGTGATGAACTAGGTTCTTTAGTGATGCACATTGCACTGTTGTTATCACAATAGATTGGCACACACCCAGTTTCTACATCATAGCCGAGCAATTGCTGCTTGATCCAAAGCACTTGAGCACAACAGCTTGCAGCAGCAACATACTCAGCTTCAGTTGTAAATGTGGCAACTAAGTGTTGTTTCTTGTTGAACCAACTTACAAGTTGATGACTTTGGAACTGACATGTTCTACTTGTGCTCTTCCTGTCGATTCCGCATCCTCCAAAATCTGAATCTGAATAAGCATTGAGGGTCAGCTTGTCAGATTTTGGGTAGCAAATACCTGATGACTCGGTTCTTTTAAGGTATTTGACTATTCTTCTGGCAGCCTCCATGTGCGACTTCTCCGGATTCTCTTGTAATCTCGCACATACCCCAACTGAGTAGGAGATATTTGGCCTGCTTGCAGTTAGGTACATGAGTGACCCAATAATGCCTCTGTATGCTGTTGGGTTTATTGCCTCGCTTTTTTCATCTAGATTGATTTGAGCACTTGGGCTCATAGGAATCCTAAAGGGCTTGGTCTTTTTAGATGAAAACTTGCTGATCAAGTCCTTGGTATATTTCTTCTGATTGATGAAGATTTCACCTTCGGACTGAATTACTTGGAGACCCAAGAAGTAGGTCAGTTTACCCATCATGCTCATCTTGAAGTTGCTTTGCATCAGTTTGGCAAACTTTTCGCACATATCCAAGTTTCTGCATCCGAATATGATGTCATTGGCGTATATCTGTACCAGAAGAATGTCTGCTCCATCCTTGATTCTGAACAATGTAGTGTCGATCTTGTCTTTTCGAAAACATTCTTGAGGAGAAATTGAGACAATGTCTCATACCAAGCTCTGAGTGCTTGCTTCAACCCATAAAGAGCCTTCCTCAGTTTGTAAACTTGATTTCCTTCTTCAAACCCAGGGGGTTGTTCCACACATACTTCTTCTTTCAGCTCCCCATTCACAAAAGCACTCTTCACATCCATCTGGAAAACTGTGAAGTTGTTGTGCGCTGCATAAGCAAGGAATAAGCGAATTGCTTCAAGTCTGGTCACATGATCAAAGGTTTCGTCGAAATCAATTCCTTCACATTGACCATATCCTTTTGCTACCAGTCTTGCTTTATTCCTTACAATGTTCCCATTTTCGTCTCTCTTATTCTTGAAGACCTATTTTGTGCCGATAAGTTACTGATGAGTAAGTCGATCTACTAAGTTCCAGACCTCATTTCTCTTGAATTCAGCAAGCTCTCTTACATTGCATTGATCCAGTCAGTTGACTTAAGCTCATCTCTAATTTTTGTCGGCTCCGACTCCTGAGATATGAAACAATTCAGTAACGCACTTTCTTGTTTCGTGCGAACTGAATTGGCAACACTGTCGAGCACGGCTTCCTCATGATGATTTCTTAACTATCTCGGCTTTTGGAGTTGGGTAACTTCAACGGTTTGGACGAAATCTTCAGGGTACTCAGTACTGTCTGCTCCGATACTGGGACTCGAAATAAGTCAGTTTGAATGGAGTTTCTTCTCCAGTGATGACTTTCATATCTTGAATTTCTTGATTTTCTCGAGTCGTACAAGGTTGGGCAGCTTCAAAGTGAGCATTTTTATCTTCAGTAAGGTCGGTTTGAGTTGGCTACTCTGTTCCAGTTGGACCCTCAAACTGAGCTCTATTTTGATCTTCTGAAGTTCCCTCTTGATTGATGCTTGAGAGCATCGTCAATGAGCCAAAGGCTTTCGCAAGGTCGATTGCCTGACTGGCCTCATCATCTGGAGCAGTTTGTCATCATCTACAGATTTGGTTTGAGAAACATGACTTTGATCTTCTTTATCAGTTTACAGTTTCTCACTCCCATTGTTGACAACAGGATCACCAAGTTCCAGTTCTTTCAAGGTTTTGCGCACTAAAATAGACTCATAAAAAAATAACCGAGCATGTTACTTCCACAAGTCTGGTTGTCTTGTGATATTGCAGAAACAACGAGCAAATATTACTTTTTTACACCCGAAGGTGGTCGATCCCACAGGGACTGTGCAACGAAAAATCCAAAGTGCCAGTTGTAGTTTTTAGAACATAAATGTTTGAGAAATGTCGAAAAGAGGGATTTTGTTTTGTAATTTAAAGAGAAAATGCAAGAAAGTAAAGATTTTGAAAACAATAAAGAAAAGCACAGATCTTAGGGCTGATTATCTAATCATCAACATGCAAATATCAATCAACTCAGCAATGGGGAAAACATATATTTTTGTGGATTTAATTCCTTGGTCGGGCAATTTAAATCCTAGATTATTAATTAGTGACTATCTCATCTTGGTCTCAAGAACACCAAATTAATCAATCTCATAATTATCTAATTATTCCTATGTAGGTTTCTTTTAATTCTCTCTTCCTGTTAATAATTCTCATCTCTCGATCCATCAATTAATAACTGTTGGGGGCCAAGATTGGATCCAGCCCAATAATGAACCTGACCGAAGCCCAATAAGGGGTCGACAATGTCGGCGGCCTAGTACGGTTGCAATGACCCAGGACGCTAAGATCAGGATCCACCAAAGAAGTGGTCCGATAGGATGAAAGCAGTTTGATCAAGGTCGAGAGTAGCTCGACTAAGGCCAAAAGCAGTCCGATCGGCAAGGCGGAGGTTCGATAGGGTAGCTGCGACTTGCCTCGACAATCGCCCAACGGTCAATAGTAGACAACGGACGCAAAATGCCTACCTCGCGAGATCTTCGGAACTGCTCAACTACCAAGTGGATAAACCGCACCGAGATTCATGGGAACGACCCCTAACAGTCGAGAGAAGGACGCAGAAACCCTAGAGCGTAGCCACTCCCTATAAATATTTCCTCAGCGTCGAGAAAGAGAGATACGTGAATAGATAGAAAAAGCCTACCCATATACTCTTTTTAACTAAAGAAAGCTGATAGATCGTTCTTTATTATTCTTTAGATTAGTCAATCCATTCAAATTCCCGTTCAAACCATTTATTTGTGATTTACATTCAAGTTTGTTATGCTATTCTCTGTCCGGTTCATTCATAGTTCTTGGGACTCCGATCTCTAAACAAACTCAACCTCAACATTAACTATAAACCTAGATCTCAATTCACCTCTCGATCCTTCTTTTAATCTAGATTATAAAATTAAACCAGAGAATTAAACCATGCTTGAAGAGTTGATATCAATTAAACATGCATCAGAAAAGAAATCATAACCCTAGAACTTGTTCAGGGTTCTAGCCACAAAACATGACAAGAAATAAGCAAACATGTTATTAATGAACTTACAAATGAAGAGGAACCTTCAATGTCTTGAAAAACTCCAAAGCTCAATGTAAAATCCAAGGTAAAAATAGTCTAATTTTTGTGACTAAGAGTTCATATTTATTGAGAGGGAAATTAAATCTTCAAAAGGTAATGGCTTGGGAAGGAAAAATCTCCAAATTGGGCAAAAATGTGCCTTTCCGGCGTGCGTGTCAATCGACGGGCTGCATCTCGATCGACACGGATGCAAATCAAAATTTTCCGGAATTTGTCCTCTGTCTCGATCGACGGGCTGCCTGTCTGTTGAGACAAAAACCTCGTGACTCCTGCGCAGTCTCACGGTTTTGGCCATAACTTGTGCTCCTGAACTCTGATTGACCCGATTCCAGTTGCGTTGAAAAGCCAACTCAAATATCTTTATATTTTCATGCTCAATTTGGTTAGATTACACATGCGGAAGAATTCGTGACTGTTCCTTTGAACATCATCTGCTTTCGGTACGGGTTTCCAATAAAATTGGACTAAAACCTGCAAAATCTTACCATGACAAGCATAACACCCTATAAAATAGTCTCATGCTTAGAATTAAGTAAAAACATAATATAAAACACTTGAAACAATGGAGAAAAATATAGATAAAATGAGTAATAGTATGAGCTTATCATCTTGTTGAGTACTCTGTATCCCTTGTATGAAGGATGTCCATATTCAAGGAACACTCCTTTATCAGCCTTGGGACTGAAAGAATTCAATTTCGACTTTCCATTGTTATGGACGTAACATGGTGAACCAAAAACATGAAGATGAGCTATATAAGGCTTACGACCATTGAATACTTCGTATGAGGTTTTGTGATGCCGACTATTGATGGAACTTCTGTTATGAGTATAGAAAACCATCATCAAAGCTTCTCCTCAGTAACCTTCTTTCAAGTCAGCTTCAACGAGCATTGTCCTGACTGCCTCCTTGAGTGTCATGTTTCTTCGTTTTGCAAGACCATTTTGTTGAGCCGTCCTTGGAGCTGACTTCACATGAGCAATGCCAGCATCAGCACAGAATTTCATTAGTGGACCGTTGCAAAATTCAATTCCATTGTCAGATCTGATACTTTTGACAATGACCCCTTTGCTATTTTGCACTTGAAGGATGAGCTCTGGAAGTTGAATCTTCACTTCATCCTTGCTTGTCAGCAGCCTTACCCAAGTGTATCTAGAGTAGTCATCCACTACTAGTAGAGTGAACCTTTTTCCTCCAATGGTAGGCGGCTTGTCTGGTCTAAACAAATCCATATGAAGAAGTTCAAGGATCCTATCTGTGCGTGCTGTGATGGTTTGATTCTTGAATGGCGCTTTGGTTTGCTTTCCCATCTTGTAGGCTTTGCAGACACCTTCTTCTTCCTTGAAACTGATTAGTGGTAGGTCTTCCACAAGTTTGTGTTTAGCAAGATGTCTAATTGACTGGAAATTTAGGTGGCCAAGCCTCTTATGCCATAGCCAGTTGACTCCTTCTTGGGATGAGCTCGTTGCAACAAGGCATGTGTCTGGCTTTCCGCTCTCCCAATCCACATAGTAGATACTTCATTTCTTTACACCCTCTAGCACATTCTCTTTGGAATCTTTGTCATTAATCCAGCATTCTCCTTCGGCAAAAATCAACTCATATCCAGACTGGATAAGCTGACTCACACTCAGTAGATTGTAGTTGAGGTTGGTGACCAAGGATACATCATTGATGATAATTCCATTGCTCTTTAAACATCCTTTGTCGATTACTCTGCCTTTTGAATCATCTCCAAAACTGACAAGTGGTCCTCTTGTCATTCTCAATTTTGAGAAAAGATTGTTGTCATCGGTCATGTGAGCGAACATCCATTGTCCAAGATCCATGCTCTTTTCTACTTTTCAGATTGACCTTGGTGACTTTGTACCAACAAAACATATCAGGTTAGACAAAAGGTACCCGTGTTTTTGCGGGTCCTGCAGGGTTAGTATTATGGATCCATTCTTTAGGAATCCATACTTGCTTCACCTTATAACTAGGTGTTGCAAAGTCCTCTACCTTTCTCTTCCTTTTCAAATAATTCAAGCAGTTTCTATACACGTTCGGTGAGAAAAGGTGAGTATATGAAACTTGACCTAAAATTGTGTTCCTAAAAATTGAGTATATAGGAACTGACTTCCTTGAAACTGAGTTTTGGTTGGGCTCTTGGAAACTTGGTTCGGAGTGTGTAGTCTTTCTAGTCCTGAAGTTAGAGTGTAGGTTGGACTGAGACCTCGTATAGATGTTTTTTCTATACGGATAAGTTCTCTTCTCAAACAATTTTTGAGCTGAGAACCACGGATTCTTAGAGTCCGGAAATGAAACTGACTTTTTGTAAAGTTCAGTTTTAGCTGTTGAAGTGGGTTTTCTAAAATTATGAGCATTTTGCTTACCCCACTTCCTATGTATGATGGGCTTCATCTCAGGTTTGTTAAACTTAAAAGTCAAATCTTTTCTAATCTTGGATGTTGAGGTTAGTTTTGAAACTGACTGTCCCCTTCTTTACTGATTAGCCTCTAAGGAGTTTTTGTTCATACTGACTACTCCTTTACCTAACAGCTTAACTTCTTAACTTCTGATTGCTCAAGTTATTCTCTAAGCCTAATCATGACCTATCAGAGGAATGTCTTTGTAAACTTAGTGATGAGTTTTGTATACTGAAAGCATTTATTATAATGAGTATACGACGATTTATTTCTCCTATCTGTCAAACAATCTTACATGTATGTAACAATGTAATTCTCTTGTCTCACTGATAGGGATGATCTTACGGCGTGTTGTAGATCGCAGAAGACAGTATGATCACTTGACCTAGTGAGACATAAACTTGATTACAGCCGAGACAACGTATGAGGATACGTCTATCCGGATGGCTGCGGCATTGTCGGAATAAGTAGTCTGTCTTGGTTACTTGACATGCTGGTACGCAGGGATGGCGTATTGATGGACCGTAGTGAGATGTATCCGACAGTCTGACATCAGCGAATACAAAATCTCGATATTGATTGAGTCCAAACCCTGACAAAGGTTCAAGGGTTTGCACGGGTTGTCTGTTGCTTTGACTTGCCATGGTGGAGAGTCTAAGTAACGTGCTCGTATATCCGCATCTTGGGTAATAGCAGTTCGTGTAGTACCACCTGAGACTGGGTTTAGGTAACCATATTCGAGTAATAGGATGAGGACATTCCCTGAGGAGCTCAATGACATTCATCGTGCCAAAGTCCTGCAGGCTGATTAAGTTCAGGCACGAGTGGTAAGGATTGAGTGGTATTACTCTGGAATAATAATTAATTGTAGTTAGAGCTTGTCAAAAGCTCCAATTAATTAATGGATGTCTGGTAACCTTAAATATGGGTATTCTCAATTAATGCAGCCCGTTCTCATAACGTGGTAAGAAAGGGGTAGGTCAGTATTAATTCTGTGATGAAAAAGAATTAATATTAATTAATTAATTAATTGTGTCATGGGTTGTGGACATGAGAATTAATTAATTATAGGTCCACTTTATTATTTGCATTAGGTCCCAGGACTGGCCCAAATAAACATGCTGAAAAAAGGCCCAGTAGCCCATTAGGGGTAAAACCCTGGGTCTATAAATAGTCCACTCTCTCTTGGAAATCCTAGCCACCTCTGTGATCATTCAGATCAGTCAAAACCCTAGGTTAGAGAGAGAGAGAGGGGCAGCACCAATAGTGGGGAGGAGAAGGATTTTTCTGCTTCGGCCTACAACACAGATCTGTGGAATCCTCAACAGTAGCAGATCTGAACAACATTGGGACACAGCCCTGAAGATCTAATCTGGAGAACAGATTTCTTCCTTTCTTTTTGTTTTCGATTTAATTTAAAAATTAGATCTCTAATTTCTGTTTCCGCAGATTAAATCGAATCGCGTGGTTGAACTGGAAATTGGATATTCAAACGTAAAAGATCGAATCAAATCCTACGGAATAACGATAATTCCTCAATCCACAATTCTAAGAATTAAATTGATAGGAGCATGCTAGGTTTTATTGTAAATTTGATTGTGTGCAATATCCATAAATCAATCCGGTTCAGTTGGATTTTGTGATTCGGTTCATTAGAAATCCCTGCACTTAGAGCTTCTAAAACATTGCTAGTATTAGAGTAGAGTGAACAGATAAGTTTTTTTTATCACTAGCAATTTTCAGTTTTTGAGATGTGCATTCTTCAAAAATAGATTTAAACGATTTAAGTAACATAGAATGCTCTTCTCTAAGTTTAGCTAAGTCTTCACTCACTGACTTTGATCCTTGGATCTCTTCAGTCAGTTTTGAAACTTTCAGTTTCAGTGAAGCATTTTCACATGCCAAGATATTTTTTAACTCAAAAAACTTAGCAAATTCTTTATTCAAAGTTTCAAGAGTAACATCCTCTAAATCTGAGCAATAGGATTCAGAGTTATCTTCTATCCATGCTATAGGAATAGAAATTGAGTTAGAAATGTGTACGGGAGTATTAGACTCTATTTCAATTTCTTCCTCTTCTCCAAGATTTGACATCAGCACCAAAGAGACTTCTTCCACCGCTTCATCGTCTGATGTGTAGTAGCCATCGTCATTGTCTGAGATGTCAGGCACCTCAGTTCTGGTAAGCATGACCTTGCAACTTCTCTGGAGGCTTTCTTTTCAAACACCCTCTTCAAGCGCTCCATTTCCTCCTTGGAAACTAAAGGGCAATCGTACTTGAGGTGATCTAGAGAGTTGCATTCAAAGCAACCTCTGGGAGGTCTGTCGCTGAACTTCAGGTCACTTGACTGTGAACCTTCCTTCTTAGACTTGGCTATCTCAAGTAGGGGTGTAAATGAACCAAACTGATCGTGAGCTACTCAGATCTCGACTCGATAAAAGCTCGTTCGAGTTCGTTTAGTAAAGCTCGTTTATTAAATGAACCAAACTTGAACATCATGATGTTCGACTCGTGAGCTCGTGAGCAAGCTCGTTAGCTAAAATTAGTAAGAAATATTAAATAATTACTTTTATAAAAATAATATTTTCATGATTTAAGAGTAGCAATAATGTTAAATCTTTCTAATAATGAAAAAATTTAGAATTTGAACATGAATATGATATTATTCTTGGAATAAATAACTTTTTTTTCAAAATAATAATGAAAATTTTAAATATATTCTAAATTTAGAAAGTTCGTTTAGGCTCGATAAAAGCTCGATAAAGTTCGTGAACATCAAAATATTCGATAAAAAAGCTCGAAGCTCGACTCGAAACTAAACGAGTCAAACTTGAGCACGACACTACTCGACTCGACTCGGTTCGATTACACCCCTAATCTCAAGAAGTCTAGTCAGCTTCCTCATTTGCTCTTCAAGCTCTTCAACTGAGATCTCTTCCTCCTTTTTCTGGTAGGAAGGTGTTGGTGCTGACTTTGATGTGGATGTCTGTCCGAAAGATCTGTCAGCTTGGTAAGGCTTTTGAGGCCTTTTCTTGAACTCCTTTTTTGCAAAAAGGTAACATCTCCTTGTGGATGTGTGTTGACACTTCGCATTGCTTCATTTCTATTCGCCATTTGAATATCCCAATCGTGGACTTGAAGCTGAGCGAACACATCCTTGTTCGTCATCTGGGAGAGGTCCTTCTCCTTCAAGCTCGTAGCTTTGACGAACCAATCTTCCTTGGGCATCTTGGAGAGAATTTTTGCATTCATATCAGCAATTTCATATGTTCTCCCCAAGTTTTTCAGCTCACAGATAATAACATTGAATCTTGCTTCCATCGATTTGACATTTCCACCAGAAAGCATTTGAAAAGATTCATACTTATCCACACAATTTTGAAGCTTATTTCGCTTCATCTAAGTTGTTTCTTGACTAAGTGAGCCAAGAAATTCCCACTTTTTTTGGCGTTGTTGTGCTCTAAGGCTTCAACAACCAGTAGTGCTGGCAAAGATTGTAAGATGAGCTCCATGGCCACTGCATCCAGCTGAAAACAAACTTTATCATCGTTTGTCCATTCTGTATAAGGCTTCTCCACGATCTCCTGATCTTTTTCTCCTCTGAGCTGAGTATTCACCTTAGTGATCGTTATTGGTCTAGTAGATAGCACCTCTGCCATTTCTGGATAGACATTCTTCAGCATGATCAATGAGTGTTTCTTCCATATCTCAAAATCTTCTAATGAGTACTTTGGAAGCTTTGTAATCTGAGTCATCTCTGTGTACCTAAGCTTAAACACACAAAACAGAAACCTAGTGCAGAAAAACAGAGATCTGGTCCTAAGTGACTCAACACAAACGTAGTCTGTAAGAACCTTGGCGCGTGATACCACTTGTTTGTCCCAAAATCAGAGTTCAAATTGTGCAGCGGAAGGTTTTGTGTAAGCAGCGGAAGTAAAATTAAGCACGTGCACTAGTTCGTTCGAATAAAGTATAGTCGGTTTTGTGTGTGGTCAATTTAAGCTTAAGTCTCTGTTTAGTCTTAAGTCAATTTCATTGTGTATACTCTTCAATACTTGGACAAGTATTGAAGGTTTTAATAGTCAGTTTGTGAAACAGAAAAACAGAGCAAGTATAAAGAAAGCAGTAAAGCAGCACACAGAGATTTATAGTGATTTGGATTTCAATATCCTACATCCACTCTTAAGACTCAAGGTCTAGATAATTCAATAAGTAAATACAAGTCTCTTTACGATCTATACACAGTATGTGGCACTCGCCGATGAACTCCTTGTAGACTCAGTCTTCAGGTTGAAGTGGGGACGCACCCCGCAGCCTCTTTCCTGGTGGGTGGATGTTTACTAATTCTTCCCTGAATGGTTGGATGTTTAAAGGTTCTTCCCAGAATTTAGGTGGCTGACATACGCTCGTGAGAATCAGAATCCCAGACTAGGAAACTGACTGCTATGAATATATCTCAGAAAGATTTATTCACCAAATGGAGCTTCAGCTTAAAGCTTCAACCTCGTGCTAGGTGAAGATAGCACGGTAGGTAACTTGAGTTGGAGACTCAAGTCTCGTTTAAAACACGGAAACTTAGAGAGAGTTTTAGTGGGAGAGATGACCTGAAAATTCCCTTTGTCTTTTTAGACTAGTAGATTTTGAATTCTGTTCAAGTAACCTGTTAAGGTTGAGAGGGCATGTCTTTATATAGAGGAGAACCTATGGCAATTTAAATTTCTATCTGTTAGACACATAAATCAAGACATTAGACTCATGGATTATATTGTCCAATCGTAGCCCACGCCTTAGATCTTTTTTTGGCTATGCCCTCTGTCAGTGTACTATACACTAACTTTATGTCAGACTCCTTTGCAGCCCGAGGAACCCAATTTGGATAACCTCGTACTGACTTAGGCATTTACGAACGGCTGAGTCTGACTGAGGCTTCTTATACTGACTATTGAGAGTCAGTATAGCTTAACCCTCTTACTGACTTTCCACGGTCAGTATGGTAAATCCTTGTTGGGAATTATCCCTAAAATCTCCCTTAGGACTTATTTGTAAAAGGTTTTGTTGGATCAAACCTTATCTAGATGGTCGATCATTTGCTGAAATCTAGAGAGTCTAACACAACTTGTAAAAGTCCTGTATAAGTTTAACATCGAGTTGTAATAGACTAGTGTGCTATGAAGAATCCCTAGCAGAAAAGATAAGATGACTTCAGCGTCAAATTCACAGACTGCTAGAGAAACTGGCGAACAAGAGCGCTAGCATTTGGCTGAAAAGGTTACTAGAATGCTAAGGAATTAGCATTCGGACGTTTCAGCAATCAATGAAGAATCACATATAACACAAGTCAAAGGATCTCAAGGAATATACCTTTAGCAACGTTGAAGCCGGACTGCGACTCTGTCAAAAAAGGACGCACAAGGGACGAAACTTTCCCTAAGTAGTCTGGGAAGTACATCTCTACTCAGAAAGGCGTTCTATCAGTTTAATCCATTCTTGGAGGAAGAAGCCGTTGTGTCTAACGGGTATGGAGATTCAAAGTTTTGAATCTCCAACTATAAAAGGCAGATTCAAGAACTGGATAGACTACTGCTTTTACAAATCTACAAGTGCTCTTATCACTTTACTCACGAACGCTCAAGCAAAAGATTCCCTTGACAAAGTGATCCTTAAAAGTAGTCAGTTGAGAGCCATCTTAAAGTCTATCTGAAGACTCTCAACATCCTGTGGTGTCGTTCATTGAAGTACTGACACTCCATTGAAGATATTCCTGATTGCATTCAAGGATATCTCAATCATTGGGATTCATTTCTTTCAGAAAAGAATCCAACAGTCACTCTTGAAAGATTGTGACTCACACGGGCGTTAGCCGCAGATTTATTAAGTTCAGAGGCAAACTATAAACGCCTCATTAGCAAAGGACAAGTTTTACGAAGGTGCGCCCTTGACTTGCCCGGAGCTGTGTTCGGAGAAGTTCAGATTCACGGAGGATAGCTGTCAAGTAGCCAAGCCGAAAGTTCACTGCCTACTTAACTGGAAAGGCGATTCCTTGTACTCTGTATACTTTTCTAGTGAAATTCTTAGCGCTTCGGCTAAGGAGTGGACGTAGATCTATTTGATCGAACCACTATAATTCTTGTGTTCATTTACTGTTTTGTTTACTGTTTTATTGATTATCTGTTCGAAGATTAATTTAATACCTAGCAACAAAGTTGCTAGAGTATATCTGTAAACAAACTTAAGTAACAAATTGAGCTAAGAAAACATTTTGCTAATAACGATACTAAGTGCAAGTGACTTTGTTATATTCCGCTGCATTTCGTGTTAAGATTCCAACACGACGACTCTGATATTTCGGGACCAACAATCCTCATACTGACTTTCCATAGTCAGTATGGGAAATGCCTTCATACTGATTTCTCTAGTTCAATATGGAAATTCCTTAAAGTGACTTCTCCTTAGTCAGTTTGGGAAAACCCTCATACTCACTTCTCCTTGTCAGTATGGATAGACCTAAAACTGAGTGCTCCAACTCAGTTTTTGGTTAAGGCTAGGCGTGATGATAGTCAGTTCTCGAGCATTCTCTATTGCTCGGTCTTCAGCCTAAGTTCTACTACAACTCGATTGATCTTATACAAGGATTACAGTTTAGAACTCTAGAAACTGACTAAGATGGCTTACATTCTTTGACCCACCTAGGAAGGATTTCTCTAACAAAAATCCTAACAAGGTATATATGAACGACCAAATCTCGATGACTCTACGAGAGCCGAGATTAGTGCACTTGGTGCCAGACCTGGTGAGAGAAAGGTCTCACTAAATCGGTCGGACACCATGGTCATGGAAGTAGGCCTGCTTCCTGATCACACCCTTTAAATAGATAGTGAATGTATGGGTTGAGTTAAACTGCGCAGTTATGATTAAATGTTTTGTAACATATGAGTTCTTATTAAAGTAAAAGCTCATGTGTTGCTGTGTGAGTTGGCATGTCAGTCTTATATATGTATGATTTGGCAATGTGTTCACTGAGTACAATGTACTCAGCCCTGCATATATTTCTAAATGTGTAGGTTGAGCTGTGAAGAAGAATGGTGGTGTGTTGAGAAATCTTTTGCACTTGAATCATATGGGGATATCCAGGGGTACATATCTTTATATACGTATTCCAACCACGCTAGATTCGTTGCATCACTTTGAGCCACAATCCCGATTGTTATTGTCCATTCCTGATTGCCATGCTTTGGTTATTCGGGAAGTCAGGGCGTGACAAAGTGGTACCAAAGCAGTTCATTTGTTCTGGTAATCAGACTTTTCTCGTTTCAGATGTCTAATATCATTTTGTCCTTAAAACTTTTAAAGATTGATCTCCGTACCACATTCTATCACGCTCAACTAGGCGAGGTGATTTTTCTAAATTTTCTACAAAGATTTAATTTTGAGAATAAAATATTTTTTTCCAAAGAAGAGTGACATGTCTTGAAAATGTGAACTTGCCAAATAACAACAATAATGTTAAATTGATAAAACCAGATACATAGGAATATGGGTAAACAGTAATAAATTAAGAGTGGTGCACCTTGAGAAGATGTTTAAAAACATGATGATATGTGCTAATGAAATATTTTTGTCGGATGCTCGAGAACATACTAATGAGTTGTTACATATCAAGTGTGATACACAATCGTGAAAAACACATGATTATTGATAAATGATAATCATATGGCATTTTCTGCTGAACATAGAATTTCTATATGAAAGCATGTCAGCTTTTACGAGACCATCGATGGATGGTGAAATTAAGCTTTGTTAGTTCCTGGTTGGAACTCCTACTGGATACACATAATATATATTATGCTTAAAAACAAAGAATTGATAATTTCTTAGCTTCTCATTAGGAATGTAAGTATATGATTATGATAGTCTCGACGATGAAAGTGGGATACTGGGAACTATTTTGTGACGTGCCTAAGGAGACTATATATTAGAAATGATATGAAAGATAGTTTTCATGAATGAAAAAAGAACATAACAAATAAATAAAATAAAAGATCGTGAAATAATGATGACTCATACCTATAAGCGTTACCTGCGGCTTGCAAAGATCATGCTTACGAATGCAATGAATGTGTCATGTTGTATTATAACTACATATAGCGATATGTATGAAAAACTTAAACTATCGATGAAAGATAGGATTTGATATGAAACCTTACTAGTTGGACTTTGCACTTGAGAAAAGACAGACATGTGTATATGTACTGATTGGATTGATAATAGATATGATGCATTGATAAGAAATATAGCAACAATAGGCAGCACTTTGTAGTAACAGTTCCCTCTTTTCTCACTCCATCGCTCGCTCTTCATAATTCATATTTTGTTCTTTTCATACACCAGAAATTATTTTCACTTTTCATCTTCATCACATCACTCTTGTCGTTGTTTCCTCGTTGGTTTATGCTTGTTGATTCTATCATGCATTTCACCGTTGATGATTTTTTAACATGAGAGTTTTTCATCTAGCATCGCATGTTTTCGTGTTTAATAGAGTAGTATTGACGGGTTTCTTGTTATATTTTAGCAGTGGATTGCGGCAGCTTCAACCCGGTTTTGAATAGTGCACAGAGTAAGCATTTTTTTTTTTGGAGTTTCCTTGGATGAGTGCAATTTCCATAATGACATTGACGAAGTGATACCGGCCACCGAGTGTAATATTTTTGTTTTTTCTTATGATTTTCATATTTTTCTATAAATATATTGAAGATTGTGTTTTGGTCATTTGCATTTCACAGATCGGATTTAAAAATTTTCTTTGGTGAAGAAAGTGAAAAAATATGTTGTCAACTTCTTCTGAGTTAAATATAAATAGAGAGAAAAGGAGGAAGAAATATAAAAGCATAGCAACGGTGATGATTGAAGGCGGAAGTTCCTGTGGAGTCCAGTACTGTTGTAAAGGCAAAGGTGATTGGTCGTGATTACTAGTCTTTTTACATAAAAGGTGGGTAGACTGGTTACATTCTTAGAGATTTAATTGACATATTAGGCTTTTATGTTTTTGCATGGGCATGTAGATAAATCACGATCGTAATAATATCTGCATAATAACAAGATGAACGCTTGATTTTTATGTAATTATATATCATAGAATAATCGAATGAGGATTTATTAGAACCTTCAATAGCATTTATGGGAACATGTGTTAATAATAACGAAAGAAAATATTATCACACATTTTTGTGTAAGCATATCTACTATATATTTATAGAAGATCTTACTAAGTAAAAGATGCAGTTGAGGATAAAATTTGGAATGATCAATTAGGCAAAAGCCTACGATTATACCTTGTCATGAAGTAGAGTACAAACCCTTATGACAAGATAAATATTAAGAATCGGTGTTGTGGGGACAACAATAGTGGCATTTATTCTTAATGAGTGATGTAGTGACTACTTCATTCCTCATGCATCGATGTATCATACGAATATTCATATAACAGTTGTGTATAGAAGTTAATATGAACGATAGAAGTGGCCAATCATAAAAGATTTTGTTAACTTGACCAACTATTGATATATTAGTTGTACCTTTAAACGATACTTAGATGAAATTTTGCACTGTAGACCCTGAATCAATATTTTAAACCTAAACGAGAATTCAACGAAGGCTTTGATGACTTCTGACGACTAAATTATTGTTCATCAATGTTTGATAAATAATTGATGTTTCTTGTGATTCTTATGCACTTGGTTCGATAGTATCGAGATTCTTTTAAATTATACATACTCGCTTCACTGTGGGAGCATATAACTTTTGTGGAAGCCACACTCATAATATTTGTAAACTGAGTTGATCACGTAAAGCTAAGATAAGCTTATGTAAATTGTGAATGGAACTTATAATCTTTTTACTTGACGTGACATGACATTATAAGTTATCGAAAGATTTAGTGTAAAAATTTGAAAACTGAACTATACCGTCAGTGATGATTTATCAATTAATAAGATTTTTTGGAAACTTAATTTATAGATTGAGGTTGTTCATGTTTCTAAATAATTTTAAAACTTACGCATCGGCTTAAGATATGGATACTAATTCGAAAAAGAATCTAGATATGGGTAGTGACACCAAAAATGATAGGAATAAAGTGACGACCTTGATAACCACTGATGGTAACACATTTAGATGATCTACCCAACAATCTTTGCTTAAAGTTGTTGGTCTTGTTAAAATTAAAAAAAAAAAAACATATAGACTTTTTTTTCATGAATTGCTCAACGACTTTGTATAACTAACAATATTGTAAACTCGATGGGCAAACATCGTACTCAACGCTATAATCATTTGGACGTAACATTTACTTCAGACATATATAGAAATATGTGGTATTTCTTAATTCACTTTGAGGAGAAGATTTGAATGTTCTCACTAGATGATGATATCTTTCTCCAATAAGTATTATGTTACTATTGATACAATTACTGTTTACGAGGGAATGATATTTATGATTTTAATAAAATATTTCTTTATTCATGAAATCCCAATGGTGAATTTGAGAACAACTATATATCATAATGAAATATTTTACCTTTATGTTGTATATTGAGACTCGACGATTAATCAAGAAAGTTGATTGAGAAGTCTAATATTAGGAGCTATTGAATATTAATGTATATGCAACTGATAAATTGATTTATTCTCTGGTTGTATCTTCCTAAGTAGAATAATGTGGCAGAGATAAAAGAAAATACGTACATAAAGAAAGAGTTATGCTAATAAGACAAGAGATTACATTCGTTCATGAAACCATCACCTCTGTAAATGAGGCTCCTCATGTTAATGAGGCTACATAATTTGGGAAGCTAAAATATCAACATTGTAGATACCCGCTATGTCTACACCATGTGGTAGAGCTAATTATGAATGAGATCTGCTAATATTCGATGATGATATAGCCTCATTTGTAATGGAAATTAAGGTTAAAAAAATGGGATAAATCTTTTTGGATTCTTTCATAGTACTGAGAAGTAAATGATCAATAATATAATACCAATAGTTGTCTAGATTATCTGATATAGAGGAAAACCCACAAAAAAAAAAAAAACTCTAATTTCTAATCATCTTGAATAGTTGATATTAAAATAGTCATAAAATAGATTGTATGAGAAATATATACATCACTAAGAGTTATTAGTGGATGATAGAATCAAATGCTATAACTTCCTCCAAACTGACATAAGCATGTCAGGCCGATAATATTGTAAGTTGTCTACATAAGTTTCTTATTAGTCAATAATTTTGTAAATTAGTTATAAAGTTTGATTTGAGACCAAAATATGACAATATTGTCACTACTTTGAGAATTGATTTCTTGAAGGTGAATATTGGACATAAAGCCTTTAGACATAGGACAAAAATCCTAATTCATTGAAAGAGTGCTCACCCACACTACTAAGTTTTTTTTTTTTAAAAAAAGAGTTCTAATGCATTGAGTTGAGTGTTAAAGGGCTAAGACACAAAACCATAAGCAGCAACAAATTCATCAGTTACAATAACGGCATGTATAATTCATATTACGCTACAAGCGATTAAGTTGTAAAAAAAAATCAATAACCAAATTTAATTTACTTGAAAGAGGTGCAGATAAGACAAGTCATTCATAAATATAATAATAACAGATAAAGTTATGTTATATTTTTTTTGAAGAACAGAAGACATACATGACAAATCCAATAAATTTGGAGCAAGAAGCTACTACAATCTTAGATGAATTATACTGTATAAAAATAAAGGGATTTTGAGAGTCATATATAAAACTTCACAAGTTATTAATTTAAGATTTATAAGGCCTAGCATTTCATGATAAGAAACACCAAAGCCTTCGTAGAAAAAGAAAATGAATTGATGAGAATATACATCAACTATTATGAACCTAATGTGTTGAACCCTTAAATATTAACATACTTTGTGAAAGATAAATGATAAGTCTCATCAACCATAGGGTGTGAGCATCTTTTGAAAATAAACTTGAGATGAGTTTATCGTTAGCTTAAGATATGTAAAAAAAAAGTTTATTTAAATCTAAACAAAAATTTGTCAGGACAAGCTTGTAGTTATATAATACTCCCTCCGTCCCAATTTATTAGTCTCACTTACCTTTTTGGTCTGTCCCATTTATTAATCTCATTTCTTAAAATGGTAAATTTTTTCACACTCATCAATAAAATATTAATTTCACTACACTCACAATCATTAGTTATCGTGTCATTTTCAATTGGGCACTAATAATATGGGACGGAGGGAGTATATTGTTTGGGTTAAAAGAACACACTAGCTAGAAGTGTTTATGAACCTCATGGGTGGAGTACATATATTATAGATAGTTTGTCGCAAAGTTCATAATCCATACTCTTGTATTGTCCAAGTGAAAGGAAAATTATGAGTAATATCTGAGATCGTTGACATGTTTTGATAAAGGAAATCATGGTATATTTACAAAATTGCACGCTGTGTGAGGTAAAAAAAAATATATATATTGTCAGTGACACAATTTCTAGGAAAAAAGTATTCATGTTTGATGGAGTTTAAGGAACAACTGTCCGTTGATAAGCTCGTATTTTGTCTCACTTATAACATTTTTTTCTTCTTTGTTTCTTGCATTTATTTTTGTTTTTAGTTAATAATCGAGCATAAACTGTTTATAGGGGATATTATGCTTGTCATGCTCAGTTTTGTAGGTATTTAAGGCTAAAATTGAGCAAAAGGTGAAAAGAGCCGAGCTACACAGAGTTGCTGCTTCGATTGACACACGGGAAGTCGACCGAGTTGGAAGACATGACAAAATCCTGAAGAGTAACCTCTGTGTTGATCGACGTGGTGCATGTCGATCGACACGGAGGTTGAATGTCGATCGAAGGAAGCAGGAAAGAGGAAGGCTCGACACACATGCAGGTGTGTCGATCGACACCGCCGATGTCGATCGACACGAAGGATGGAAAGAGAAGTCGACATGAAGATCAAGTCGGATGTCGACCTGCGAGTGTGTCGATCGACATACACTGTGTCGATCGACACAGAAGTCCGAAAAGGGAAATTTCACCTGTTTTGGAGAGTTGTGATATTTTAGCCCATTGCCTTTTGAAGATCAAATTCCTCCTCTATAAATAGGGTCTGAATTAGCTCGAAAATTATCTTTAATTTACCTTTAATTTCAGCATCTTTATATTATTGTTTTCCCTTTAATTTTCCAAGAACTCTTTAATTTCATTGTTGCATATTGGATTCAAGTACTTTAAGGTTCCTATTGCTTTAATGAATCAAGTAAGTTTTTCTATGTTTTATGCAATGTTTCTTTCAATTATGTTAGCCTAAAACCCTTAACAGGTTCTAGGGTTTTCTATATCCTTTTTAGCATGTGTTAATTTGATTAATTCCAAACCCTAATTAACTTGGTTCAAATTCTATGGTTTTGATTTTAAAATCTATTTTCAATTGAAGGATTGAGAGATGAGAATCGGATTAGGTTTATAGTTATTAATTTGAGACCGAGAGGAGATAATTAATAACAGGAAAATAGAATTTTGATACAACTGTTTTATGTCTCAAAAAGAAGAATTAGTTGTATAGGGTTTTCAAATCTGTATCTTTATTGAGGTTGATTAGTTTGTGTTCTTGAGACCGAGATGTAAAATTCACTTTCTAGTAATCTAGGTTTTAATTGCCTAATCAAGGAGTTAATTCTAAATTATCAGATTTTCTACCTAAGTCGTTATTTTGGGTTTGGATTAATTGGTTATGCATGTTGAATTGGATTGGCTGATTTTCATGAACTCTTTTTTTATTATTATTGAATTTTCATTTCAAAGTTATTTTCTGTTTTGCAAACAAAAACCCTAATCTCAAATTTGGATTCACTCAAACAAATAATAGATAAACTATGTCAGTACATGAAATAATCTCGTTGCACTATTCATGTGGGTTCGACATACCTTTGGGTTTATAAATTTATTAATTTGCATCGCTATATTATAATAAATTTGTAATTCTTACAGCGATCATCCGTGAACAAGATTCAACCCATGTTCATAGTGGTCTTATGACGAGAGCTAGATCAAACATGTTAAATGGATTGAAATTTTTATTATAGAAGTTCGGTCTTAAGAATCAATTAAGAAGCTCATTATAGTTAAAGATCAAATTGAGCAGAAATTAATTAATTCAATATTAAGGCTTAATTAATTGATGAGTCACATTTTCGGCTCAATTAGAGGAGAGTCCCGTTTTTAAATAAAAAGATATCAAGATAAAATTGTTGATAAATTTTGATAACGTTATTACTTCTTCTTCTTGGGTCGTATATGAAATTCATTCTAAAATACATTATTTGGAGAGCTATGACTAAAGGTGTTGGATTTCCATTCGTATTTGTTCTAATTTATGCGTAGCATCAACTTTATTCCGACCATTCTTATCAACCAACGAGGATCGTATTAACATTTGAATGGATCAATGACCAAGAGATAAGTTTCAAGAGCCTAAAAAGTTTTATTGACTGCTTTAGTCTTTGAAGTCTCGGATAACGATAAAGAATATATCGTATATATTCATTCAACTCAAGTCTTTAAGTGTTATTACATCTCTTTATTTACACAAGCTGTTACAACAACTTTGCAACAGAAGAAGAGTTTAGACTTCTTTTATAACTACCTATCTTCTAAAAAGATACAAAAGCTACGTTTCTAGAAGATGAACTTATCTCTTTGGTTACATCAACACGTGGATACACGAAACCTAATAAAATTCCATTTTGGTCAATAAATTTGAGGTTATTAACGTCAGACGCATATTATAAAAAAGATTGGAATGCGCGTTTCTCGATTGTTGAATGTTGACTTATTATTTCTTAATTTAAAAGGTGAGTATGACTTTAGAAACTCATCTCATTGTATGGATGAGAGGCGGGCGCAGGGCGGTGGCGGGCGCACGGCTAGGGTTGACGTGCAGCGAGAGCGCACGCCGGGAGAGAGAGGGAGAGAGATTCGGCGCAGCCGAGGGAGAGGGAGAGGGAGGAAAAATTAGGACCGATTAGGCTGATACCATGAGAGGGTTTTAAATATTTGCCACAAAAATATTATTCATAGATCAAACGTATAAATAGAGTACAGAAAGATAAGGAAAAATCTAGAAGATATAAAAGATAATGTGAAACCCTAATTCTGAAACCCTGACAATTTGCATGCATATCTATAGTATCTTGCATGCATATCTATAATCTAATAATGGAGCTAGTAACTTATTTTTTGTTTTCAGATAATAAGATTTCAGTATCTATATTCATACTTAAGATTTATTTTTCGTCGAGTTCTTCGAGACTTTTTTTTTTTTTTTTGGATGTTGTTGATTTTTTTTTTTTAGTTTTTTTCTTAATCATATTTATTATGACCCAAAATGGTTGGCATGTTTTGAATTTAGAAAAAAAAATCCAACCTAACATATTGATTCATTGATAATGGCCCAAAATCTAGCGAAGAATTTGCTGATTTTCTTACGTCATGAATTATCCTTGTGTTTTGAGAAGGTGTGTCGAATTCGAATCAATTGGCGCCTTCAGCTTATTCAAAGCATTAATTCTACTGTGTTGAAGCACCATATATGGATTGCTGCAACTGAAAGAAGCTCACTATTCTCCAAAAAATACAACTCTTTGACTATAACAGTGGCCAATAATGTTAAATATCCACATGCAATCTTTCTACATTCATTATTCCGAAAGCATACAGTTCTCTTAGCAGAAAATAGATTTTGATCGCATTCATTGTGATCCAATTTTCCTTTTTAGCAAAATCTAACTCAATCAAATTTCACCCACAACAATAATTGATTTTATTATGGGGCTCATTAGAATAGTACTATTCTGAATCATTTGATTGGACACGCTTAGTTTCTGTTAGATCTCAAGCTGTTAAATATTTGTTCGAGAGGATTAAGTATATTTGATTTCTACTCATGTTAAAATTTATTTGCATAATTGCATGTGAATATTATGGCATGTCAATTATATATGCGAAAAGAGTATTGTCCATTTTTGTGCCTAACAAAGGTAGCTTCACAGGGAGCTCCATCTAAGGCAAGTATCAATGCTAGCGAGCATGGCATGAGATCTTCTGTCCCACATTTTGTGTTTTATTCCCTATTCCACTATTAAGATAATTATTTTTTATTTAATATTTTATTATAATATTAATTTATTATAGTTTGTTAATTTTTTATAAGTTTAACCATAAGTTCATCCCACCCAATTGGGGTATATAATATTTTTTAGTAATTATTTTTCAGTTTTTAACTAAAATTTGAATATTAAAATTGATTAATTTATAACTATAATTTATGTTCTTATAAAATTTTAATTTTTGTTCTTAAAAATTAGTTAGACTATATTGTATTATATTTGATTTTTCATTTCGTAAAAATATTTATTAAAATTAGAAATTGATACTGTTGTGGGTGTTTTTAGTGAAGAGATGAGGAGCCCAAGAACAACAGTATTGGTGAAATAATCTGATGCGTATATTAAAATGGCAGGTAGGAATTCTGATCACGGAAGATTAAACGAATACAAGGAAAGATGCGAATCTAGATAAGTAGTACTAAAAACACAATAAATACAGAACAAATCGTGCTATATCGAGCTATAACTTTGTTGCGACAATTCTCACTTTTTTTATCCTCCCCAGATTATGTTTTTCCAGAAATATATATAGCCATCTTTGGAAAAACGCTTCACTCCATGATTTTCGCCGAGCTTTATTGCTGATTTATCCGTTTACGATCAAAAAGATTCGTTCTTCCCCTATTTAAGCCCCCCTTTAATATCGACCTCTGACTTCAACTGCTCATGGATCGAACAGTTCAATCCATACTACTCGACCTACGATAATGGACTTTCAATTCAATGGCCAGCCCATGTATCAAATGGGCTTGGGTTTGCGATTTAAATGGGCTTTCATTATTCATAATTTTCAGCCTCAACAATAGCCCCCTCGACTTATCAAGTTACTTCCAAAAGAAGCTTATTAAGTCGAGCTCAATTTCGAGAATATCTACAGATGTATGGCTCATCAGATTCTCCGAAGAAAATCTGGATTAATGAGATATCGTATTCAGACATCTTTTCGGCTGGAAGAATCTATTCCTCTGTGGGGATATCTTTCGATTCGTACTATTCCGTAAAATAGTGACGAACGCCGGCGAACATGGCTCGAATCCATAGTTCGCATTTTTCCTGACAGTTCGGGGTCCTGTCATACTAGCCATCTGATTTTATTCTTCGAAATGAATTTACGAAGTACGATCAGAGTCTGATTTTTATCGAGGTGTCGTTAACACTTAGGCTGATATTCAACTGAAGCGTTTTAAATTTCCCGCCCATTATCACAGCAATGGCATTTGCGTAATTTCTGGAAAAATTACGGGCTAATTACCGGAAGTCAAACAGTCGCACCCCCTTTTAAATGTTTCCCGAGAACCACTTCCTTCATCTTCCTGCAACACTCTTTCATCTTCATTCCTCCGATCAGAAATTCCGTCGTTCGAGATTCAGGTAACGTACTTCTTCCCTGCATATCTTCTATATATGTTTTTTTAATCGCATTTTATATCCTTCTCCAGCCTTGCACATCGTTCGCTAGATTTTGATTCTGATTTTCCTCGATCATTTACTATTTTCGATTAGGTTTTAGCCCCTGTCCACTTGATATCGCCGTCGCTTAGAAACAACATGGCTCACGATTCTGACACCCATATTCCAACACCGCCTTTCACCCCTTCTCCCGAAAGGGACCCTTCCATCAATCCAATCGCCCAACCAAATTGGAATTTAATCTTCCAAAACCAAGAAACATCCCGCCATCCCGGGAAGGAGAAAGTCGTCGCCGAGGCATCTGAGGAAATCCCATCATCTTCTGATTCTGAAGACGATACCCCTATCGCCGAGACCTTTCGCCGTCTAGAAACAACTCTGAAGCCCACAGAAGGTGACGACCCAGACCATCAACTTCCCGACAGGACATCAGCCCATTCGCCGGTGGTCGGTGGGTGGACCCTTCCCAAAGATTGGTCCACACATAGAGTTCTTAGGGCTATTTCTTCGATCACTAGGGACGATATGCTCGCCTTGGCTGATTCCGTCCCATGCTTGGGAGCCACCTATATCCGCCCCAAGAAAAACCGAAGATGTTTCGACCCGCCCGCCGGCTTCGCAGCCTTCTATACCGCCGCGATGGAGAATGGAGTTGGCCTCCCGATTCATCCCTTCTTCAGCGAAGTCTTGGCCTCTTATAATATTAGCCCCTTTCAACTAGCCCCCAACAGCTGGTGCCACCTAGTCGGGGTATTCTTAGTTTGGATGGACTTAGGTTTAGGCCTCCCCACAGTCCGGGAGTGGCATTACATGTATAGAATGAACCAATGTCGCGACAAACACTATTTCTACTTCACCAGATGGAAGACAGGACGAACACCTCTTGTACAGAAACCTCCGACGAACTCCCCTAATTGGTGGAACACGTACTTTTTCCTCAAACTCAACCCCTCGAACCCCAAATTCATTAGCCGTGGAGGAGCTCCAATAAGTAGGTCATTTATTAAAATGTTCATCATTTATTCTCGTACTAACCTTACCCCTTTCTTGCAGTGCGAGAGAGAACGATCCTCTCCCCTTCCGAGCAAGCAAGGATCGACAGTGCTTACGACGTCAGCATCAACGATCGTGAGTGGCCCAAGCTTCAACTCGGTCAATTCGTGATCGCTCATCATTTCCTGGATCACAACTGCCACATCAACGACCTTCCGGATAACATGAGGAGTCACGGTCCTTCCGCTGAACAGGTTGCTCGAGCCTTGCGTGAAAAGAAGAGAGCCCGGGAAGAACTCGAGCTGAAACGCCGCGAGGAGAACCCTCCAAAGAGATCTGCCACTTCATCGAGCCAACACCCCCCTACTCCTCCTCCGATCAAGCCCTCATATCCTCCGAAGGACACTTGCCACACCCCTGCATCGGACTCTTCCCGCAAGGAGTCCGATCGCAAAAAGGAAAAAGATGGGGGGTCATCCGACCGTCGCCTCCGTGCTTCAGATAAGGAAAGCACTGATTGGGATAAGGACTTCGATCCGAAGGAGAATTTGGACAGGTCTCTGATCAGGTCGCAGACGGCTCCACCCAATGCGAAGGTAGACTCGTTCCTTGTCCATGCTCGAAAGCTGCTTCTCAACCCACCCCCACAAGATCCCTTGGCTGGCGCTCTGTTCAATAGGCTCGCTCGCTTCGAGCAGCGCCAACTAGAGGTAACCCATTCACTAACTTTTCGTTCTCTTATCATTGTTTCTAATTTTATAGAATACTAACTCTCAGGATGCGATGGAGTTCGACAAGATCCACCACGAGATCAAAGCTTTCGAGGACAAGTGTGCCGAAGAAATCTTGAAACTCTGGGGTGAGGTTGAAAGCCAAAAGAAAAAGGTTGCTGCCCTGGAGGAGAAACTAGACGAGACAGAAGGCAATGCCGCCGCCTTTGCTGTGAGGGCTAACAACGCCGAAGCGGAGCTCAAGGCATGTCAGAGTGCACTGGAGAACTCAAAGAGGAAATACGAAGCTGACATTGCAGTGCTCTCCAGTGACATCCAGAAGAGGGGGAACCAGCTCAAGGCTATGCAAGAGCAATTTACTGCTAAAGAAGAGGAGCATAAGGCCGAACTGAAAACCTGCCAAGACGAGGTTGCTCGCCTTAAGTCTGGTGAGGGCCTCGACTTCGAGTCTATCATCCAGACTCCATACTTCGCTGACACCTATGAGGTAATCACCCTGAACACTTCGACTCTCTCTCTCCCTCTCCTTACCTTCAGTTTTTTCACAGTCAATCTTCCTGTCTCACTTACAGACTCTCGCCGAACAGGTTGATCAAGAAATCAGAGGGAAGATTTCCTCTCGATTCCCAGACCTCGACTTAAGCGTCCTGGATGAGAGCCCTCAGACTGAGCAGGACCCCAATTCCAGCAGCCCCAAGCAGCAGGAGAGCGGTGAACAAGGCGTCAACCCTCAGCAGCAGACGAACACCAACGCATAAATCTTTATTCTACTTTGTCGAACAACTACATTTTTTACTTTCGGACAGTCTTTTCATTTTCCCTACTTTAATCATCACGTTTTCTATAACATTGAATGCTTGCTTCCTTTTAGAATGGTAAAGCCTTATGACACTTTATTCGCTCTTTTATTCTTGATATTATCCTGCACAAGGAATCTTCGAGGTTAGGATGGGCGATGCCGAAGCATCGCCCCTCCGACGCTCAAGTCATTACGGGTATTAAACTTTAAAACATAGGAAATAAATGAGTTAGAATACACTTATCTGGCTCACATCCGAGTTGGGTTGTATCTTAGAAATAGTACTTCTTTAAATGTCTCACGTTCCAGCTATTCGCGATCTCTCTACCATCATAGTCCTCCAAATGATATGCTCCTCGCCCGACTGATAAGCTCGTTATTTCACTCACTTATCTATATTATTTTTATACTAATTTATGTAGTTTTATTGAGTTTATATATATATATTTTATGCATGATATCAATATTAGGTGGTTTTAGGTGTGTTTTGATGTTTATGCAGGTTTTTAGGCCTAAACTCACGAGAAAACCTTTCCGAAAGCAGTGACATGTAAGAGTAGCAGTGAAGAGTTTTTCCACAAGAGGAATTCGGGCTATTGGCGCATGGCAATGGATGATGCTTTGAGTTAGCTCTCTAACGCAACTGGAATCGGGTCAATCGGAGTTCGGATGAGGAAGTTATAGCCAAAACCGTGAGACCGCACAGACGGGGTTGACCTCAGTTTTCCACGTCGATCGATGGGGATGCTGCGTCGATCGACGGAGACCTCCTGGCGCGGGAAATTGGCTGAATTCAAGATTTTTCATATCTTTAGCCCTAGATTTGATATGATACACCTCCAC
>JAPKLW010001590.1:0-24682 GCA_026898455.1 Plectranthus barbatus
CCTGGCTATATCGCTATTCCTTTCCCACAGCGATTTGCTAAAAGGCCATCTAAGCCTGCTGACACGCCTGTGCAACCTGAAGTTGCACAGTCCGACCCTGTTCTTCCTGAAGAAGAACGTACTGAAAAGGGTAAAGAGGTCTGTCCTGAAGACAGACCCAAAGTTGCTGGTCCTACCGCTGTTCCTTTTCCGCAGAGGCTTGCTAAGAAGCAGAAGGAGGAGAGGTACAAGCGCTTCCTGGAGCATATGAAGAAGATCCACATCAATCTACCTCTGATTGAAGTGGTGCAGGAAATTCCTGGGTATTTGAAGTTTCTGAAGGACATGGTTACCCAGAAGAAGCCCTTTGGCGCGTTCGAGACAGTAAACCTCTTCGAGGAATGCAGCGCCATTATTCAGAAGAAGATACCAGTAAAAAGGGCTGATCCAGGATGCTTCTCAGTCCCTTGTACCATTGGGGGACGGAATTTTGAGAAGGTCCTCTGTGACTCGGGGGCGAGCATAAATCTGATGCCCCTATCCATCTTCAAGAAGCTGCAAATTGGGGACATCAAACCAACTACCATCAGGCTTCAGATGGCTGACAGGTCGGTGAACTACCCTAAAGGGGTAGTCGAGGATGTACTGGTAAAGGTTGGGAATTTTGTTTTCCCAGCTGACTTTGTGGTTCTAGACATGGAAGAAGACAGAGGAATTCCGCTGATACTTGGGAGACCATTTCTGAACACTGCGGATGCACTGATTGACGTGAAGAAAGGAGAGCTGAGCCTGAGAGTGAATGATGAGACAGTCACGTTCTCCATCTGCAAGGCCATGGAGAAGAAGAACTGCGGTGGGCGATTCAAGGACTCTGACCGGATTCCAGACACTGATCTACCTGACCCCTAGGTCCACCTCTACTGTGTCTAGCTACAAACAATAAATAAAGCGCTTGTTGGGAGGCAACCCAACTTTCTATCTCTTTCTAGTTATTTAAATTTATGTTATTTCTTTTTATTTTCATATTTTACGTTCACTTGTGGTTGTTGAGTTTGTTGGTACAGGAACAGAGCTCGAAGTACTAGAAGTTGCATAAGTCTATGGCCCGTTCTCCACCGCAGTGAGATTTATCGAGGTCTTCCACACATCTCTGTGATCTTCTTTCCCACAAACTTATTCTCTCCTGTGTATCGAATAAGTTTGGGGGGAGGGGGAGGTGATCGGTCGATGTATGTTTCTTCCTTATTTCCTTTTGTGTTTATAATTGCTTTTGTTATTAGTTTGGTTATTTGAGTGGTTATTTGCTGAATTAGAGCTGATTAGGATTTTTTTCGTTTTATTTAATTTTGCTGAGTCTGTACTAGGAACTTGAGTATTGGATAGGAAAGAATTGATAGGGTGTTTATTTTTGCGTTATTGATCAAGTTTATGATGACAGCCCTTTCTTTCTCATGAGACTCATATTGATTGCTGTGAATGATTTGGTGATGTGTGCATTGATGAAATTGATTTTGGCCTCTTGAATAAGCTTATAGCCATGTGAGAATTTGAGCCTATTTTTGTTTCATTGAGAGTATGTCGCTGTGCATTTGATCTCTAGAACTTGCTCTGGTTTCTTGCTCAAAATTGCGTAGGAGAGTGTCAAGGATTTAGAGATGATCTTAGGACATCGTTTCATGAGCCACAATGAACCAAAACACTAACCCGATGCATACTCCTTTGTTAGCCCAGTTGAGCCTGAAAACCTTTTCTTTCTTAACCCGGATGATAGGAGGTGTGGATGGATTTGTAAGGGTATCCAACAATGTTAGGTGGTGAAGATAGAATCTGAGTCTAAAGCTTTATGAGGGGCCGTCTTTGTTAGTTACATTATCACAAACAGTGTCTTCTATACAATTTTATCCTTGGAGAAACCCCTTTGAGCCTGTACTTTTCTTTCTTGTCTATGAGTCAGGAAAAGTGTTGTAGTCCTATCTTGTCTATGGGAAAGGGCTATATACAGGTGCATGGTATCTTGTCTATAAGATTTAGGTGCAATAAAGGGTAGATTGGCTTCTATTGTTCATGATTAGCCTTAGAGTCCGTGGTTTTCTGTTCTTGTCTATAAGTGAAAGCCTGGATTCCTTCTTGTCTATGAGTTGAGGTGAAAACAAATATGGTGGGCAATAGTTGTGATATTTGTCTTGTCTATGAGACAAATATCTATAAGAGGATAAGAAATTTTAATTCGTATTCAAAATGAGGTTGGTCCTAAAAATTTATTGTGATAGTAGTTAGTCAGACATGTGGTATGTGATGAGGAAGATGTGGAGTGAATGGAGTTATAAGGATGAATTTATTTAGTCACTTTTTAGCCAAATTTCCCATACCTTTCACCAATGTGCCTACATTAGAACCTGAATTAAAGACCTTTTTGATCTTTATCCTAGCATTCCCATAGTCAGTGGAGAGTTTAGACGATGAGCAAGCTTATGGTAGAAAGAGTGTGCAGTTGACAATTTGAGAGTATACACTTGCCTTTCTTACAATTCGAGCGAAATCTGAGTGATACACTATCCTGTGAGAAGCGAACTTTTAGAGGCCAGGATTGAAATTGTCTGTTTACATTTAACTGTTGAATATGCAATGATTGGTGTGGGAATCACAACCCCATTTTGTGTCTGAAATAGTTGATGATCAATTAATGCACCCCCTCATGTTTATTTCTGTTTTGTTTTGTCTTTTCATTGTTCGAGGACGAACAATAGTTTAAGTTTGGGGGGTTTGATAAACACTCACTCTGTGCATTTTATTGATAGGTTTATGTTTAGATTATACGTTAGACTGAGCCATTACGTGATATTTTCATGCGTTATTCTTATTCTTTAAGGAAATATTACGTTAGGTTCGTTTGATATTGTTTTGCGCAGATTTGATGCATAATTGAGTTTAAATGGGATGATTGAGCAAGCATTTTAGGAGTGATCAGTGTTGGTTTGCACTGGGAGGAGAAAGAGCTAGAATTTGCGGAAGGGCTCGTGAAAATGGAGCTTCATGACACAAACGACGAGGAAGGTACACAGCCGGCGACTGCCCCGCATGGCCGGCGACCGTGTCCCTCAGCCGGCGACCATCCAGCCCTGCCGGCGATTGCTTCCCATCCACGGCGAACAGGCTCCAAAACGGCATTCAACCCACCAAACCGGCGATCCCAGCTCCATCCCAACCGACGAGCATCTTCCTTCTCGGCGAGCATCCAGCACAACCGGCGGTTGAGGGGCAGAAACGGCGACCGTGTCCCTCCATCCGGCGAGCTGCTTCCCTGCTGCGTCTTCGGCGACTGTGTGGGAAGGCCGGCGATCGCCGGCTGTGCCGGTGGATCGCCGGCTCCGCCTTTTCTTCTCGAGACAAAATGGCGAGCCCCTTTCCCTTCCTGCGATCGCCGGGCGTGTTTCTCCAGCTCGCCGGTTCCGCAATGTTGACGTATTATTACGTATCTTTTTGCCCAAGAATCAGGATTTGTCCATATCTTTTGAAGATTGAAGTCCTAATCTATAAATAGGAGTTCAAAAAGCCAAGAAACGTTCCGTCGATCGTTCTATTTTTTTCCAGTTTTATTTTTCTAAATTTTTAGGCTAGAGAATAGAGTTTTCTACAGAGATTCAAGGGGAACTTGAAGAGTATGCCAGGATTCGAAGATTGAAGACTACGGGTTTTAATTTCCTTTTCCTGTTTTTATGACTCTTCATTCCTTTGTTTTTCTGGGATTTAGCATGATTGGCTAAACCCATTTGTGGATTCTAGGGTTTTGAAACTTTGTATTTATTCATTCAACAGTTTATGCAATTTAATGTTCCTTTTCCTTTGATGTTCTAATTTAATCTGGGATTTTCATGAATTGTGATTAACTGGCCATTAATTGTGATTTGAATTGGTAGTTTTTGAACCGAGAGGTCTAGGTTATCAATTAAGACGCAAATAAATTAGATTTATTAGAACAATTGTCCGAGAGGAAATTGAGCTTTTAAAGGGTTTAAAATCTAAGGTTTTTATCAAGAGTAAAATTCCTTTTGCGCATCCGAGAGGAGTCACTAGGTATTTTATTTCCATGTTATGGTTTAGAGTCCGAGAGGATCACCTGATAACATATTTGCGATTGCTCACATCTCTGGAAATTAAATTGGGATTGAATTGCATGAAAACGTTGTTTGTTTAATATTCAAAGTGGATTACCCTGGAATCCTGTTTTCTCACTAGCTTTCAAAAATCGTTAATTAAATCTTTTTATTTTATCATTGCTTTAAAATCAATTAGTTTAGATAAACCAATTTCCTTATATGATTCGCCTAGATAGTAGTACGATATCTATGTTTTAGTGCTTAGTTGTACTTCGAGCCTGCAGTCCTTGAGTTCGATAATTTATTACTTGCCCTCTGCAGTGGTCTGTACACTTGCAGCTTTAGCGCGTTGCGAAACGCGCTATCAAGAATTATTCAACATTCCACGACAGATAACACTGTAATTACCAATGATAGAAACACCACTATCAAAAATAACTGAATATCCATCAACAAAAAATTTGAAATCTGAAATAAGGTTCCGCTGAAAAACCGGCACGTACAAAACATCTCTCAAAGTTAAAACAGTATCATCAAAGTTCCAGGTGAAATCTCCAATGGCAGCTGCACTCACTTGTGCTGCGTTCCCCATCGAGATGGTAACCTCGTCATTCTTCAGCACCCTCCTTGGTGTGAACCCCTGCAAAATGTAACAAACATGATCAGTAGCTTCAGTATCCACTACCCACGAATGAGTAGAAACCGATGCTAAACATGTTTCCGTTACAAATGCAAATGACGTACCTTATCCCTTGCTTCCGCATGCTCTCTTACTTGAAGTGACATCAACCCTCTTCATTTCATTTGACCTCCTCTCACGTGATCTGCGATCAATCATATTCTTGCACACAGTATGAACCACATCTTTCAATGTGCCCAAGATGTGTTCAAGATCTGATAACTCATACTCCCATGAAGGTACGAAGGACTGTCCTGCTATGAGATCAGTGAGCAACTCTTTGAAGGAGTACTCACTTTTCTTAGCTACATCCATCTTGAAGTCATAGAATGAAAGCGGTAAGGAGTTCAGGATTATATCAATCTTAGCCCGATCAGATATACATCCACCTCTACGTCTGAATCGTCTCATGGTGTTATCCATCATCACATGCAGTGTCACCAAACTTCCATCAACCATTCTCTTACAGACCAAGTCTATTACGAGATCACAGTTGATAGTTCGTTCCACTTCACCAAACGTGGCCACTAAGTCCATCCGGATCGCAACAGAGCTACAATAGCCCATGTACTTGAGCTTGAGTTCTCTAGACAGGTTATCTGAGATTAACCTGTAAGTAAAATCCTCAGATGCCACCCAACTGTCATAGAACTCCTTCTCACGTCTAGAAACTTTATGGTAATGTGGGGCAAGTGGCATCATAGTAAGAACAAACATGTGTTGCTTAGTCAGGAGAATATACTCAATGCAGTATCTCCACTCATGGAAGTTTGGACCAGTTAGAGGATTGAAAGCAAGTAAATGATCGACAGTAGACATAGACACATCTGAAACAATAAAGAATCTTAAATAAAGAACATACATGTTGAACTTTGAAAACAAATGCATTGAAAACCTTTTAATAAATCAAATACAAATGTTTTCCACTAATTGCCCAAGAGATCCCACCGCAAACTACACTCGTAGACATTTACGATGTCACCCTCAACCAGAACTGCGGGTTATAAGCCCCAATCCATTTAATTTCACTACCATGTCAGGATGCTTTTGACACTAGAAATTGATAATTAGTGAAAACCTTAGACCAAGCCATCTCTCAAGAACAGGGATGCAATCTTGCATTATATTCTAAGATGCTTCTAAGCAATTAACCACAAATTTAACTCCGGCCAAAAGAGACAGTTTAGCATGGCACGTAACCATACCGCACAGCCCTCAAGGCTTTTGTTATCATTAATTTAAATCAACCCTAGAATACTTGTGAAAGAGATCTACGCAAGCTACACTCGTAGACGTTTACGCAAAACCCTCCCACTATTCACATGATTTAAATTATTTGTCAAGAAATCCCAACAACCGTACCCATGCACCTCTAGGAACTAGCAAGCTACACTCGTAGACGTTTACTAAAACGAGAGATACACTTACAACCTAGGACCGCTTTGTGGAGGTCTATTGATTTTAATTAAAAAATCTGCTTAGTATTTTTCTTTTAAAAGGTTTCTTTATGCACACACATAATTTCTTTGTCATTATATTTTCCAAATTTTTGCATGTAGTAATACAAGCCCAAAAATTCCCAAAATATAATCCAACAAAAGAAATTAATCACATAAGCATGTTTGGAAAGCTGTAAATAATAAAAGCGATAAATCATGCTTTTCCTATTATCTACACATGCTTGCGCACATAAATAAATCACATATCATACGAGGACAATTAAGGCAAACAAAAATTCCTCGTGGCCCTAAAAATAGAAAAAATTAAATTCTATCTATTACAATTCAAATTTTGAATTAATTTGAATAAATCCAAATCTTTTTCAAATCTTCCAAATCTTCAAGGGCCTTCAAATCTGGATACACCAAATCTTTTGGGATTTAGGCCTTTGTGATCTGATGATTTGCCCTAACCCTAATGCAAACCCTAGGGTTTACACAGGATTGTGCAAACCACCAAAACACGAGCCACCGCGATGGGACAGTAGCAGCCGACGACAGCCGCAGCCACCGCCGACCGCTGCCGCTGTCGTGCCGCACCCGCGGCCGTGCGCCCGCGTGCGCCAGCCGCACGCCCGCATCGTGCCGTGCTTCGCGCGCGCCCCTGCCCCTGCCCGCGCGCCGCCGTCGTCCGCCGTCGTGCTCCGTCGGCCCTGCATCGGCTCCGTCTTTGTTCTTCGTCCTCGACCCGTCCAATTACAAAATTTGATAAATACAGAAATCTATTCTATTACAATTTTCAAATCTACACTAATCACGGATTTTCTCGTGATTTTACAAAACAATTCAGCCCTACACGGATAAATCACCGCGGGCTGAATTAACGGGTTGCCACGAGGAACAAAAATCAACATCCACAATAAACAATAAATCCATATATGCATATCGAATTTATTTATGAACAACAGAGCCATAAATCAAAAACCTGGCTTTGATACCAATTGTAGGGTTTTACTGTGAACCGAATCACCAAAACCAAACTGAACCGGATTGATATATGGATATTGCTCATAATTAAAATTCACAAAAACCTAGCATGCTCCTATGAATTTAATACATATCGTGGATTGAGGAATTACCGTTATTTCGTCGTGTCTGTACCGATCTTTTACGTTTGAATTCCAATCTCCAATTCAACCACGCAATTCGATTTCTCTGCGAAAACAGAAATTAGAATACTAATTTCTAAAATAAAAATCGATAGAACAAAGAGGAAGAAGGAAATCTGTTGTTCTCCAGATTAGATCTTCTGATCTGTATGCCTGTGCTGATCAGATCTACTACTGGTGAGGACTCCGTAGATCTGTAGCTTTAGCAGGACCAGAATCGAAATTCTCCTCCTCTAACAATGAAGTCGGCGCCTCTCTTTCTCTGCCCTAGGGTTTTGACTGATTTGAATAATCACAAAAGGTGGCTAGGGTTTCCAGAGTGAGTGGTCTATTTATAGACCCAGGGTTTTATCCCTAATGGGCTACTGAGCTCAATTCAGCACACTTATTTGGGCCAGACCTGGGACCTAATGCAAATAATAAAGTGGGCCTATAAATTAATTAATTCTCATGTTCACAACCCAGGACACAATTAATTAATTAATATTAATTCTTTTTCACCACAGAATTAATACTGACCTACCCCTTTATTACCACGTTATGAGAACGGGTTGCATTAATGAGAATCCCCATATTTAAGGTTACCGGACATCCATTAATTAATCGGAGCCTCTGACAAGCTCTAACTACAATTAATTAATATCTTATAATTCCTGAGTAGTACCACTCAAACCTTATCACTCGTGCCTAAACTTAATCAGCCTGCAGGACTTTGGCACGATGAATGTTATTGAGCTCCTCAGGGAATGTCCCCATCCTATTACTCGGATATGGTACCCAGTCTTAGGCGGTACTACACGAACTGCTGTTACCCAAGATGCGGATATACGAGCACGTTACTTAGGCTCTCCACCATGGCAAATCAAAGCAACAGTCAACCCGTGCAAACCCCTGAACCTTCGTTAGGGTTTGGACTCAATCAATATAACGAGATCTTGTATTCGCTGATGTCAGACAGACGAATACATCTCACTGCGATCCATCAATACGCCACCTCTGCGTACCAGCATGTCAAGTAACCAAGACAGACTACTTATTCCGACAATGTCGCAGCCATCCCGACAGACGTATCCTCATATGCTGTCTTGGCTGTGATCAGGTTTATGTCTCACTAGGTCAAGTGATCATACTGTCTTCTGCGATCTACAACACGCCGTATGATCGTCCCTATCGGTGAGACAAGAGGATACCATTGTTCATACATGTAAGATTGTTAACAGATAGGAGAAATAAACCGTTGTATACTCATTATAATAAATGCTTTCAGTATACAAAACCCATCAAGGTCCACATAAATCAGAGTGGATCAGTTCCAACACATCACTTGCTCGAGACTGACTTGCCTTGAAAGGCCTGGTCGTCATATTTCCCTCTATATAGGATTCACAAACTCGATGTGGAACTACCTGTATTAAATCCAACATTCCAGCATCCACGAGTCTCTTGATCCTCTTTAGATTGATGTGACCTAGTCTCAGATGCCATAGATATGTAAGATCCTCATCAGAAGATGAAAACTTTCTCTTCTTATGATTAAATGAGTTATATGCAGCATTCACGGAAGATTTATGCAAACAAGTTATGATATAAAGAGAGTCTTTCTATATCCCACGATAGATAACACCGTTATTGCCATTGATAGTAACATGACTATCAAAAATAACTGAAAATCCATCATTTATTAAACAGAAAACAGAAATAAGGTTCCGCCGAAAATTCGGCACATACAAAACATCTCTTAAAATCAAAACATTGTCTTGAAAGCATAATGTAACATCTCCAACTGCTACTGCAGACACACGAGCAGCATTACCCATGGAGATCATCACCTCGTCATCATTCAGTTACCTTGTCGGCCTGAATCCCTGCAAAGTGTAGCAAACATGATCAGTAGCTCCAGTATCCACTACCCACGAATGGGTAGAAACAGATGCTAAATATGTTTCCATTACAAGTGCTAATGACGTTCCTTGTCCAACCCGCTTGGTCAGACAAATCCTTCTTCCAGTGACCAATTTTGCCACAACGGAAACACTTGCCCTTCTTCCCCAGTGTCACAGTCTTCTTTTTCCCAAAACTTTTGCTTCCAAAGACTGTCTTCTTGAATTTCTTTCCAATCACCCCTTTAGCACCTTTCGATGAAGCAGGGCGACTACCGGAAGAAACCAAGACTGCCTTTTTAGGTTGCATGACTGATTCAGCCGCCATGACGTCACTAAGTAACTCATTGAGAGTGTACTCCTTTTTACTCATGACAACATTCAGCCTAAAGTTCTCAAAAGACTTCGGAAGTGAGTTGAGTATGATATCGACCTGGGCTTCCCTGTCAATACCTCCTCCATGCAACGTCAGTTCATCCATGAGATAAGTCATGGAAACAACGTGCTTCCTCACTGAGCTACCATCAGTCATTTTACAACTCACGATTTCCCTCATAAGTTTAAATCTGACAGCTCTATCCGATTCCCCATAAGTAACTGTGAGACTATCCATAATCTCAGTTGCTTTGTCATAGTGCTGATGTTGTTTTGTTGGAGCACCTTAGACATAGTGGTCATCATGTAGCACTTGACTATATTATTAGACTTGACCCACTTGTCATAGAGGTTCCGCTCCACATCAGTTGACTCAGCAGTAGGGACAGCTGGACACGAAGTGTTAAGAACATATTGATGTTCCTCTGCAACTAGGATATAATCCAAGTTGCGCTTCCATTCCAGGAAATTCGGACCAGTTAATTGATTTTGTGCCAAGATATTTATGACATTATTCATAGACATATGTGAAAACAAAAATTGATTAAAGTAAGTACATACATGCAAAACATTGAAACAAATATGCATTATAACCTTTTGATAAACCAATACAATTGTTTCCCCCAATTGCCTAGGTGCATCTACTACAAGCTCCTTTCGAAGACGTTTACAGCAGACCACCTAACCAGACTACTCTTTGAAGTTCCAGTCTTTAATATCAATCCATGCCAGGTATTCGCCGCCAAATGAAATTAATAATCGGAGATAAAACTAAGACCATGTTCAACCTATCTGAGCAGGGACATCATTCATGAGTTAGTACTCAGGCAACATCTAAGCATTTGACCACAATTCTAACTCCGAAAGTTAAAAGGACGATTTGTCATACGTACTAGACCCATGACGCATGCCTCTTACAACCTTTGTTATCTCATTTAAAACAATTCTAGAGAACTTATAAACGAATAAAGTAAGCAGGCTACGGTCGTGTAGACGTCTACTCACTTCACTGTCCACTTCTCACATGTTTAAATGTTTTATTTAGAAATCTCATCTATTAGAACTTATGAACAAATAAAGCAAGCAGGCTACGGTCGTGTAGACGTCTACTCACTTCACTGCCCACTTCTAATAAGAGACCGCATTGTGGAGGTCTTGTTGATTTTAATTAAAAAATATTGCTTAGTCTTTTTCTTTCAAAAGGTTCTTATGCGCACAAATTATTTTATGATCCATAAATTATGTCACATCTAAAATTCCATCATATTTCCCAACATGATTCCAGAATTTATAGACATAATTTAATACATAAAATAAATCACATAAAGCATGCTTTGAACAGTAAATAATAAAGTAGTAACATGCTTCCCTATTATCTATAACATGCTTTAAAAATAAATAATAAAAGCAGTAGCACGCTTTCCTATTATTTACTAGTGCGCACATAATAAATCATATCATACGAGAAAATAATTAAATAAACAAATAACATTTCTCGTGGCCCCTTGATGCAATTACATGGGAAATAAAATTAAATCTATCTATTACAATGATTTAATTTAATACAGATCTTCAAATGGGATTCCACTCTTTAACTTGAAATCTGCAATTTTGGGCTTGGAAAAATATAGCAGTTTGGGCTAGGAATTTGTGAACCAGGGTTATCTGGACCATCCAAAATAATTAAAATTGGATCTTGGGCCAACCCACATCACAATAGGGTTTAGAAAGCAAATTAGGGTTTCAAAAATCAAAAACCCTAAATACAGCCACCAGGGCCGCCGCCGGGCCCGCAACCCGGCCCGCGCTGCCTAAACCCTAGCCCACAGCCCAGACCGCCACCTCCTTCAACCCAGAAACCCTAGCCGCCGCTCAGCCCAGCCGCCGCAGCCATGACACCCGCGCCCACCGCCAGCCACCGCACTGACCTCGCACCGACACGCACCACCAGCCTGCCGCCACAGTGTCTGAGGACGCGACCTGCAGTCACCGGAAAGAAATGACTTGCGTGCGTCCTATAACTACTGCTGTTGTGGTTGCCGGAATCGCAACCTGCGCGAGTTCCCATTGATGCTCCAACCACCGTGCGTGCCTGCGCATAGCCCTCGCGCCTCCATAGAGAGCCGCGCCAGCCGAAGCCAGCACCACTATTGGCGAGAGGAGGAAGAAAACAGATGGGGAGCTACTGCCAGGACGGCCACCGCGTGCAGCCCTGATTTTCGCAGAGAACTGCCGCGCGCAATGCGCGGCCACTGCGTGTTGCCGTCGCCGGCAGCCGGCTACCGACCACCGTCGCGCGCCGCCTGCGCGCGGCTGCTGCTGTCACCGGAACACCACTGTACCACCTTGTCGTTGTTTTGTTCTCTCTTTTTCTCCAATTACAGATTGAATAAAAATTACAACATATCAAGATCTATTACATTTTCCCTATCAATCTAATTGCGGATTTTCTCGCGATTTTAAAACAAAACCAGAGAGGGGCCACGAGAACAAAAAAACCATCCAAGACAATTTTAAATCCATCCACAATAAATTAAATAACATGCATAAACTGTTTGTCAAATTTATTTTCCGACAAAGCCATAAAATAAGAACCTGGCTCTGAAGAGTCTACAATAGGCGACATGAATCGCCATTTATTATAACTCCGGATTTGATTTATGGATATCAAAATAAATATCATGACAAACAGTAAATGCCCTATGCATGCTCCTATTTAATTTAATTCGTAGATTCAAAGGAATACCTGAGACTCCAACGACTGATCTACAGATCTAGATCGATGATGGCAATGATGATGGTGTAGATCTAGATCTGGAATCGATCAAATCAATGGTGTTCCTACAGATCTGATCTTCTGATCTGTTCCCTTGCTCGATCCAGAAATGTGGTGAGGATACGCTACCGGATCTACAGCCGCCCACTCTCTCTCAATCTCTCTAGGGTTTCAGAATTGAAACTTCAAACTTATGTGGGAAAATGAGAGATTTATCTATTTATATAGATCTGGAAAATGGGCTATTAGGGTTTAATAAACCCTAATGGGCTCTGAGCAGTGTTGGGCCAGACCAGGGATCAAATGCAAATAATAAAGTGGGCCTCCTATTAATTAATTCCATGTCCAACCCAAAACATAATTAATTAATAAACATTACCTACCCCTTTATTACCATGTTATTAGGAACGGGTTGCATTGACTTGAGTAATCCCCATATTTAAGGTTTCAGACATTCATTAATTAATTCAGCGTATGACAATTAGCTGTAATTAATTAATCTCTTATTATTCCTGAGTAGTACCACTCAACCCTTATCGCTTATGCTTGAATCATTGATTCAGCCTGCAGGACTTAGCATAACGAACCTCGTGAGCTTCCCAGGGAATGTCACCATCCTGAAACGGATATGGTTATCTAAACCCAGCCTGAGGAAACCCCACACAAGCTGTCATCACCCAAGATGTAGATATACGAGTACATGTAAGATTCTCCACCATAGCAAGTCAAAGTGACAGTCAACCCATGTGTGCCCCTCAGCTTTCAATAGACTTTAGATCCGACCAAGTTACCGAGATCTTTACTCATTCATATGTCAAGTAGAATGGTTCATCTTACTGTTGATCCTATCAATACATTGAGATGTACCGATCACACAAAGCCGTCAAGATAAACCACTTATGGACTTGTGTGCCGCAGCCTAAACCGACAGCCAAACCAGAAACTGTCTCAGTTGTGATAACTATTTATATCTTGCTAGGTCGAACAATCTATACGATCTTCTGTGATCTCTTACACACTGTATGATCTCCCTATCGACGAGATAACTGGATGTGTTTGTTTGCATCGTATGATTGTTAATTCAGACAGGAGTTGTTTATTGCAAGTCATTAATGATTACCAGTATATCAAACATAACGTTTCGTAATATGCCAATCATAATGCTTTTATGTATACAATTCCAACATCTTGTTCCCAGACTTAATGTATAGAACAAGTCCTGATGTTCTAACACGGCATCTATCAGAACTGAATGAAGCACAGACTAAAGCTATAGAGGAGATGAGTTTCACACACATCTACAATGTCAGAATTAACGAAATACCCCCAAAAATTGCATATTGGTGCATGGACAAATTTGACCCTAGAAGTTGCAGTCTAGTAGTCAACAAAAAGGATACAATACATTTGACAGACGAAGACGTGTTCATGATTTTTGGATTCCCGAAAGGTCCAAAAAAGGTTATCAGAAGATCAAGAAGACAACCCAACACAGTGTTGAAAGAATGGGCAAGCATAATTAAATAAAAAATGTGGAAGACCAGGTCGGTAGACGTTGCAGAGGCTATGATTTTCGGAAAAGATGGTGGAGACTGGTTCAAAAGGCACTTCTTAGTGCTAATTGAACATTGTTTTTATGAGAATACTGCTGACGGATATGTCAAACTGAAAATTCTTGTGAATTTTGAGGTCATGTCTGATATTAAACAATTCAACTGGTGAAACTACATGGTTTACTCCCTGATTAGGCAGAGGGATATCTGGGAGAAAAAATCAAATGTCTGTTTCACAGGTCCTGTCCTCCTTCCAATGGTAAACACACTTTTTCTTACATATTAAATTTGAGTTTTCATAATGCATTATATAATTGTAAAACCTGCAATATAGTTGATAAACTTTAGCATTATATAACAGGCTTTTACATTCAATATATTAATGACATTACTAATTTTCCTTGACAAGTTTTATACGTTGATAGAGTTGTGTTCTACACACGACTGGTTGATAGGGCATTTCCTGTCATCAAAGCATGGTCAATAGCATTGATAAAAGCTCGACAGAGAGCAGAGGTTGAAAATAAGAAATTCGGAACAGGACATGTCGATGCATTGATGGAACCAGCAGCAGTATTTCTTGGAATTGAGGACAAGATTGCAGAGAAGATGAGGCAAGACAGATAGAACACAGAAAAACAACAGAAAGAGAAAGAAACAACAAACAAAGCAATTGAAGAAATGGAACCAGATGACTACACCGATCAGATTATTGACACTGCGAGAGTGATGGCAGAGGCAATGTCAAAATTGATCACTCTGATCACGAAAGCTCCCAACCATGTTCAGGAAAATTCCAATTTCAAAATGGCAGTGGAGACTTCCAAAAATCTGATCGGTGATACATCACCCTCACAACCATCAAGCGAACAACACTTGGAAGATGAGTGGAGCAACCCAGAATGGCTCAAATGCCTTGAGAAGATTATGCAAGCAATTGATGAAAAGGCTCAATTTGACGCACCATGTCCTCAACACTTTAGCCTCAACATTCCAGAAATGAAAGATTACTACAAAGTAAATCTGGTAAATATTCCAACTATTAAACAATTACTACCATTAGAATTACATATTTAATAAATAAATCATTTTCTACGTAGGAGGATTTGCCTTTAACACCACAAGAACAAGAACAAGAAAACAGAGGAGGAGGAGGAGAAGAGATGCAAGAAATAGGAGGAGAAGAGATGCAAGAAATAGGAGGAGGAGAAGAGATGGAAAAAGGAGAAGAAGTTGAAAATGAACAAGAACTTGGTTCATCACAAGTAGAAGAAGAGGTGCAACAAACCCCCCACAAAAATAATCACTAATGTGATTGCGGATATTCAAACAAACATTACCGAGGAAGATGATGATGAAACAATTGCAAAAATTGTATTCAATCTAGACTTCCATGCAATAAAAAGCATTCAATTATGCATTATAAAAAGTAGAAACATGCATTATATACATAAAAATAATATGTTGTCTTTCATGCAGGTTCACAGTTTGAAAGAGGGGAGGACGAAGAACAAAGAGGACAAACAGTCAGCTCATGGAATGCAAACAAAGACAACAGCTGAAATAAAGAAACCCACAAGATTGATGTCAACAGTGTATGAACTTGCTCTCAATATCAATGATCCACTGGAGCAGTTTGAAAAGGAAATTTATTATTGGCTCCTAAAATCAACACATCCAACTCAGTAAGTAAAACTAACTACTTTAGAATTTAATAATTGCCTTGAAATATATATTGATTTATCAATTAATTTTTTATAATATTTTGAACAGGGAAACAGTTATATATGACGACTGCACTACACAAGTGATGATATCAGATTTCCTGACTTTTGAGCCTGACAGCTATGTAAAAGTTGGTTTGATTGATACTTGGAGTTCACACCTAAACAAAGCATGAAAAATACAGGAATTCAAAGACTCCAGTGAGATTTTTCTTCAGCACATATCCTTGTGTAAGAACTCTCAACTTTCTACTTTTAATAATTTATACAAATATAAATATTTCAAGTACTAACACACTATAAATACAACAGTCCTTCACAGTTGTTGATCCAAACAAAAAATGGACTATTGAAAAGAGAAAGAATGCATTCTTTGAAAGGATGGAGGAAGAACTTGATAGCTTGAAAAATTTCCAAATCAGAAATTGTGATTTGGTATGATTTCTATAATAAACTTAATTCTAAACTAAGTAAACATTGTTTTAATCATAATTTTCCTTTATATCCAGGTGTTTTTCCCAATTTGTCAATCACTTCACTTCTACTTAATTTGCTTCAACCTGCGTAAGATGGAAGTAGTTCTCATTGATAACTCAGATGCAGTTGATGATGAGGAACTAAAGGTCAAATATGGAACAGTCCCAAAAGTGCTTGTAAGTAAATACATCTTCATAGTAGATGTATGAATGCATGTAATCGTGTTTAATGCATACCTTTACACACAATAATGAATGTTTGTACGATATATAATGAATATTGTTTAGATTAATGAAACTGCCTAATAATGCAATTCCCCTATCATTATAATGCATTAATTTCTAAATAATAATGAATATCTTTGGTTGCCAGGTTGACTACTTTGCTGAGTTTTTGCTCAATCAGAAACTAACAAACAAATCAAAAGGAGTAAAAGAAGCACACATGGAAAGGCTGAAAATGAAATGGAGAAATGAAACGAATAAGGTGGACTGTGGTATCTATCTCATGCGCCACATGGAAACATACATGGGCGAGAATTTAAAAGATTGGAACCCAGCCATCAAGAAGAATGACAGCCGACAACTCCGTTTCATGAGAGCCAAGTACTGTGGAGCTCTGCTAAACTCAAACTTCAACAAGCACAAGAAGGAATTGACTGACAAAGCAACCAGCTTCTATGATGAACAAACAGAAGAAGAAGAAGAAGAGATTGATGTGGAAGAATTTTTGGAGAAGTATGTGAGGACAGCAGAAGGGTTGTCAAAAGATTTCTGATGAGAACATGATTGGGGAACAAGTGTTTGGAAGTTCGTTAAAACAATGATTGTTTTTTAAGTTTGTTTTTTTTGAAATGTTTGGAAGTAGGCAGGGTTGCCTGAATTTGGATGGAAACAATGTTTGTCTTTTAAGGTTTGTTTTTTATGTTAGGCAGGATCTGATATAATGGTACTAATATTATGCTGCTATCATTTAGTATTCGATAGTTGTTATATTATAATTCATGCACTGTTTTGAGATTATCATGAAGGTGGAGATCTTGTTTATCATGATTATCACTAGTTTCTTAATGAACGTTGATGTCTTAATTTAAATAACAATATTAACTCTTTATGGTAAACTTTTTTATACAGGAACATATCATGCATTATATCATGTATAAATGTGCATTATATATCATTTCAACATTCATTATAAAACGAATGTACTTTACATAATAACATGCATTATAAACAATAGAAACATGCATTATAAAGAATAGAAACATGCATCATATAAAAAACACAAGAACTATGATAAAGTTAAATGGAAACGTTTAACTTTCATTATTAAAGATAAAGTGTTGCATTATATAACATCTAGACATGCATTATATAACTACTGTTCTAAAACTATTTATTGACCTTATCACAATTCCTTGAATCGTGATTTGCCATTTGTTTACATTTTCTACACATCCTCAAACGCTTATCCAAATCTCTTGCTGCCTTCTCCTTTCTTGATATGATACGACTCCCACTTCCTTTAGTTTTAACTACATTTGGAGGCAAAACTTCAATAGTTTCTGGGACAGGAGCACCATAATAATCCTCAAACAACTTTTTCTTCAAATCATCTGATGAAGGCATTTCAGTTCATTAAAATGGATTGTTCCAACTCATTTATACCAGATAAAAAAGCTTTCAGCCTTTCACTATCAGCACCAACAGCAGACAAGATCTTCTTCTCAATTTTCTTATTTTCAACAAGATTAACATCAGTGGTATCTAGCTGCACTTCATGTAAAGAATCCAATAAAGAAAATTTCTTCCACCGAGAAATCACATACTTATCAGGAATGTTTCTGATCCCTTTATTCTTCAAAACAAAGAATGACGGCATAGTATACCCATCCTACTAAACATCTTACAGCTACAAATAGCAGACTCTTCATTTCTGTTGTAATCCACAACAAATATGCCATCAAATTCATCCTCAAATCTATATATCTCAACTTCACCCATCAAATTCACTCCTAGCATCTGAGTACTAGAACAAGCAGCAAGCAACTCGACTTGAATAGCCTTCAACATCTTTGATGTGTAAATCATTGAAACATGCTTCTCAATCAACAAAGTTGTTTCCATCTTAGGAATGCATGAAGAGTCCAAATAATTCAAATAAGAATTAGCATCCCTCTGAGCCTCAATAGCACGATTATAGTTTATCAAAAACTGAAGTAAATTGGAATGACTCCTTGTGTATATCTTGTAGAAGCTATTCTCACACTCAGATATTGAAGTCGTCTTCATTAAGCCACTCATTGGAAAATCACGAAAGAAAGCTGGAACCCAATACTCTCTAGACTCAAACATAGAATCAAACCATTTATTATCAACCAATCAATAATTCACCATTATGTGATACCAGCCCTCCTCAAAAAAATCTGGTTCAATCAACTCCGACCAAACATACGACAACAAATCACTCTTGAAATTCTCATTAGAATGCAGCTCTTTTGAAACCTTGTCTGCAATCTTCAACATAATATGCCACATACACCAGCGATGCCTTGTATCCAAAAGAACTCTTTGAATTGCAACTTTCATACCTAAATTTTGATTTGTTATAATCATTTTCGGAGCTGAGCCCATACATTCAAGAAATCTCTCAAACAACTATGAAAAAGAATCAGAAACTTCTTTAGACAACATACCAGCAGCAAAAGTCACAGGTTTCCCATGATTATCCTTGCCCGTAAAAGGAGCAAATATTAAACAATACCTGAAAATAAAATACATATAACAATTACATTTGACTTCATAACACAATAACCATATAATGCATATACTAAAGCTATATAATGAAAATATTTGTATTATATAATGCACCCATGTAATGCAAAATAAACAACCATATAATGCATATGACAAATCTATAAAATGCATAATTAAAAGCTTTATAATGAAAAAGAGTACATTATATACTGCATCATGAATTTAAACATTATCAGATAGCACAAGAAACATATAATGCAGATCCAATAACTATAAAATGAATATGTTTGGTTCATATAATGCAAACACATAAATAAAGTAATGAATATATATAAGAACAAACAATGAAACAAAAAAAACTTACTTATTTGTCGAATACGTGGTGTCAAATGCAACAACATCCCCAAAAACTTTATAATTCTTCTTCAACATAGAATCACACCAAAAGAGTCTCATCAACTTACCATCTTCATCCAAATGATAATGATAACTAAATGCTGAACACATCTGCTGCTTTCTTGCCATTTCATTGAGAAGCATTTGTGCATCAACACCATCAACAAATGCTCTCATATCTCGAGAGTAATTCCTAACATCTACAGCATAACAAACACCATCACAGCCGCCAAGAAACTCTTTTAACAAACGAGATGACTGTGTAGGTCCTATATTTGTTCTCGCACAGTCCAAAATAAACATCTGATGAACAATGTCAATTTGACGATTCAACTTCATAAAATGCTGAAAACGAGCTTCAACTAATGGATGATTGTGATTTTCAACAAATAAATGAACTAAGTATGAACCTCCATGATATTTCAAAACCATCTTCGCCATGCATCCACATCTCATCGATAAACGTTTTCTCCTTTTCTGACTAGATTCAACTAACGTACAATTCTGGTTTTCAACCTTTTCATGAAATTTCTCACCCTCCCTACTACACACTACATATCTCCACAGAATCATATCACCGCCCTTTTTAAAGTAGAAAGATGTGTATCAAAACCAGAAAACCTAGCATAATTATCATAAAATTCAATACCATCCCGAAGTGTGCTAAATAGCATTCCAACATAAGGCTTCATAGAATTATCACACCTTGGAACATAAGAATCTGTACAGAAAAAATCATGAATTAAATTTGATACTTAAAACATATAATGCATGATACATAACTATATAATGAACATATTTTCATTATATAATGAATTCACATACCGTAACAGAACCTCCATAAACTAATTATTACAAACTCACCTATAATGAAACTATTACAAATATATAACGCATGTTCTAATATTATATAATGCACATATAAAACAAATTTGAAAGTACGTAAACAAATAATCACTCTTTCAGTTAACAAAAGAACTACAAACATATAATGCAATTCATAACAAAATATAATGCATGTATTTAATCTATATAATGAATTCTAATAACCAACCAGAACCTGCATAAACTAATTATCATTCAATCACATATAAAATAAGTACTACGTATAAAAACAGCAATCTACGAAACATAATTCAGTACCTGCAAACAAATCATCAATAACCTATACAATGAAACTTCAATTCTATAATTGTAACTAATAACTAATGATCAAACATCATATCAGAAAACAATTGCTTCTATTACATAACAGATACAATAAATAAAATCTTACCTTTCAAAGAATCTATAACTCGCAGACGATAAATGCAGACGATGAACACAGACAATGACGAACGAAAATGATGACAAATCACAAATTGCAGATAATCGCAGACAATGACGAACGAGATTTCACAATTATATAATCGCAAAAGGAATGAAGATGGCAAATCACAAATCGCAAAGGAAACAAAGATCACAAGATATAATTTAGATTATAAAAAGATTTGAATTGATGTAAGTACAAAATTACCAATACAAACAATAATGAAACACGGACGAAATTAAATATGAGCTGTTGATATCATGTTTTGGATGGCCGAGATTTGTTCTTATTTTCACATGGTAAAGCTGGTTCTCATATGATCACTCCCCTATACATATATATATATATATATATATATATATATATATGGTAGCGATCAAATGAGAAATATAGTTAGTATGAGAAATCAGAATACTACATTTTAACGTCAAAATACTGCATTTTTAACATCGAAATCTTGCATTTAAAAAATCTTCATTTTAACATCAAAATCATGCATTAAAACTAGTTTTCATTTTATCTTCAGTATTCGTCATTTTTAACTTTGATTTCCTTCATTGTATTTTTAGTTATCATTTTATTGAAAAAATAATTCACTTTATCTTAAATTTTGTTCATTTTATCTTGAATTTAGTTCATTATTCATTCTCATTTCTCATACTAACAACATTTCTCATATAATCACCACTATATATATATATATATATGGGGTAGTGATCAGGTGAGAATAGGAGTTACTATACAAAATAAGAATAAATCTCACTCGTCCATCTCATCAATTTGACGCACAGGATTCAATCTCAGCGAATTGAAAAATACGACATTTTTGCCCCAATATCCTACAGTAAAGGCTAAAACTGTAAAAATACTCTAAAATAAACAACAACCTGCATTTTAAGCCCGATTTACTTTATTTTTACATAAATACGAATTTAAAAAAATTATAATTACACCGCATTAACTGTCGTAATTTCATTTTTGACCATCCTACATGCATCTATAAGAATGCTATCATGCATTTTGGGTTACATTCTTATTGACTTTGACACAATTCCTTGAATCACGATAGGTCAAATTTTTACATTTTGCACACATTCTCATTGGTTTATCCAACATTCTAAGAGTTTTCTCCTTTCTCGAAGCAATTCGACTTCCACTGCTTTTGGATTTCACAATAACTAGGGGCAACACTTCAATACTTTCAGGAAACCGATCGACCATAAAAACCTTCAAACATCTTATTCTTCAAAGCAGCAACACGAGCATATACCATCATCAACAGTTCTAAAAACTCTGCCCTTAAAAGGTTTCATCTCATCACCACACTTTGGAATAAATGAACCTGTAAGATACAAAAATGCATAAAGTTAACACTAAAGATGCACAATATAAAAGTAAAAAATGAACATGTGAATAAAACAAATTTTTTAAAACTATATTCATGCACGAATCAATTACGAACAGAGTCTACAATTCCAAAAGAAGATCAAATCATCTCTTAACATTAAAAAACATCAAAAACATTATGAACACTATCGAAAATAAAAAATACAAAGCTATGAACTAAACTTCAGATGCTCGATCAAACATGTCTTATTCAAACGACCGAAGTCCAAAATTAAAAACAAAACTCAATAACCACAATTTCAAAGTCGAGACCGAACACGAATGTCAAATCCAGAAACAAAGAAAAAAATCTGATCGACAGAAGAAATATAAATCAAATCGAACGAAGAAGGAAGAAGAAATCACATCGCGCGAAAAAAGTTATAAAAATCTAATTAAATATGGAGGGAGAAACTATTTAAATTTTAAAAACCCTAAAATTAAAAAAATAACCTTAATGAATTAACACTGCAGGATAATCGAGGAAAACTGCACACGGAGTGAAATAGAACATGGGCGTTCAAATCACAAAATTAAAAGCTAAGATTTATTCTTATTTCTCATACTAAAAACTATTCTTATATGATCACTAATATATATATATATATATATAGGGATGCGATCCAGTGAGAACCACTCTTATCATAAGAAATAAGAACAAATCCTCGCCATTGATTTTGATGAATGAATGCTCAGGATTTTATTAAAATTTTCGGTCATTATATATCAAAAAAACTTGCATTATAGGGTATTTTTGTCATTTTGTACTTATTTAAGATTCTGTTTGCATATTCTACCTCGACATGCATTATATATCTAACAAACATGCATTATATGCGTAGGAAACATGCATTATATACCAAAATTCATTATATACGTAAAAAACATCTTCCTACATTATAATATGGTATTACTCTTATTTTAGAACAATATTACTATCATTATACGGTATTAGTTCCTCCATTATATATGGTATTACTTTTGTTTTAGAGAAAAATTATATTACTTTCATTACAATACATATGTTATTACTATATAATACATAACAAATGCAAATATAATAATGAATGATGATTTTGCTAAAATAAACATGTTACATTTTTTCTATCATATTCAGCATTATATATTGTAAATTCATGCATTATATTGTGTTATTGTATTCATTATATAAGAATTTGTATACTCTTACGAGAATTGTGCATATTATATATGGTATTACTTTTATTTTAAAGAAAAATTATATTACTTTCATTATAATTCATATTTTATTGCTATATAATACATAACACGTGCAAATATAATGATGAATAATGATTTGCTGAAATAAACACGTTTCATTTTATCTATCATATTCTGCATTATATACTATAATTTCATGCATTATATTGTGCAATTGTATTCATTATATAACTTCATGCATTATATTGACCTCGACATGCATTATATACCTAGCAAACTTCATTATACCTAACAAACATGCATTATATAATATAGTAATATACATTTATATAATATAACAAAAAAATACATAATTAAAAACAAGTAATATATGATCAATTTTTATAACAACTATGATATTATCTACAATATGCAAAGATAATGAATTTTAGTTTTATTTTTTTTATCTTGCATGAAAAAAGTTATTGCATTTTATCTATCATATTCTGCATTATATAATATAACTTCATGCATTATATTGTGCAACTCCATTCATTATATAGGAATTCGTGTACTGTTACGAGAATTATGCATAAAATCACTAATTTTCATTTTTTACGATGATTTTTAAATCGAAACATATGCAATAGGGATTTCGTTTGAAAGATAATTAAATTACCTTTAATTTGATATATGATACATTAAAAAATAATCTAAATCAAAGGAGATATGATCATTTGAAGATTTAGGATGATTTTAGAGGAGAGAGAAAAAATATTACAAAATTACCCTTTAATGCATGTTTTACTACACTATAATGCAGACGAGATTTATTTAATCTTGAGCGTTGGATCACCAATTGGATGACCAAGATTAGTTCTTATTTTCACATGGTAAGGGGAGTTCTCATATGATCACTCCCCTATATATATATATATATATATATATATATATAGAGGAGGGATCATGTAAAAAAAATCTCCCTGTAATAAAAAAGAATGAATCATATCCATCAGATCTAAAAAAATCAATGGCTGATATGCAAACAAGCAATGACTAAAACACAATCAAGCAACAACTTAAATACAGTCAACCAACATTGTATTCAAGCAACGACCTGAACACAATCAAGCAACGTCATAAACACAATCAAGCATCTTTCTCACTTTCTCACGTTAAGAATTTTCTCACTGGATCCGCTCCCTATACATATATATATATATATAGGGATTGGATCCGATGATAAAAAATTCTCCCGTGATAAAATGATAAAGCTGCTTGATTACCTTTACAATGTTGCTTGATTGTGTTTTAGTTGTTGCTTGATTACAATGTTGCTTGATTCTATTTCAGATGTTGCTTGATCATTTATTGCTTGATAGCGTTTTAAGTGTTGCTTGATTAGTTATTAGCCATTGATTTAATTAGATCTAATGGATGAGATTCATTCTTATTTTTAATATACTTATTTATTATCATATGATCCCTCCTATATATATATATATATATATATATATATATATATATAT
>JAPKLW010001590.1:24782-58948 GCA_026898455.1 Plectranthus barbatus
CATATATATATATATATTTGCAAGATAGAGCATTGAAAGGTTTAGAATCCAACAATCTTGTTCCGAATAAATCAAATTAAATATGTGGTTATTTGTCTACTCTAATATAAATATTAATGACTACGAATTGTAGTTGTGATATCCTTTTATCTAATCTCTGCGGAAGCAAGCGTTTGGATGAGAGAGAGAGCTGAAGTCGTGGGTGCGCAAGAAGTCAAGTGCGAAAACGATATCGTCCTTTTGGGGTGACTTGTGCTCCCTCAGATTTGGCCTTTCTATATAAATAAATTACTAACTCACCTTACCAAGTATCACCGATATCTACGTTCAACTTCAACCACTCTTCCTCGATGGGGAACGGCGGACCTTCAGCTGGAGGTACGTAAAATTAGAGATTTATATCATTCACTACTTAATGATTTCTCTGTCTATATCTTAATACCTGATGAAAACCATTTTCAAGTGCAGTTATAGCCATCATCACCGTAGTAGTACTGATACTATTCGGCTTCGTCTCCTTCTGCTTTTGCACGATGATGAAGAAGGCCATAGTGTCGAAAACAGAAAGGAAGGCAGCCGCAGCTGCCCGGCAACCACCACAATTGAGCGTCATCCAAGTCTGGGAGTGGGAGGTCGACGCCCCCACCATGGAGAAATTCTTCCTTGAATTGGCTCGAGAGAAGGCCGTTCGCTTCACTGCTCAACAGCTTTTCACCTTCACGGAGAATTACTCCACGTTGCTGGGCTGCGGAGGTTTCGGCAAAGTGTACAAGGGGAAGTTCCCTAACGGAGTGAAAATCGCCGTCAAAGTCCTCAACAGGGGCGCAAGCCGCAACGTGGAGGAGCAGTTCATGGCGGAGGTGGGAACAATCGGGAGGACTCACCACATAAATCTGGTGAGGCTGTATGGATTTTGCTACGACCAGTTCATGAGTGCCTTGGTTTACGAGTTCATGGAGAATGGATCGCTAGACAGGCATTTGTTCAGCGAAGCTCGAGAGCTGGAGTGGGAGAAGCTCCATGAGATCGCCATTGGAACAGCCAAAGGCATTGCCTACTTGCACGAAGAGTGCCAGCAGAGGATCATTCACTACGACATCAAGCCCGGGAATGTGCTCCTCGACTCCAATTTCAACCCTAAAGTTGCAGATTTTGGGCTTGCTAAGCTCTGCAACAGGGAAGATACACACGTTACCATCACTGGGTATAGGGGGACTCTAGGGTACTTGGCCCCAGAGTTCATGCTCAAGAACTTCCCCATAACCTATAAATGCGATGTGTACAGCTTTGGGATACTTCTGTTTGAGATAGTTGGGAGAAGGAAAAACACGAGAAGTGGAGGCGATGAAGAGAGTTTGGACTGGTTCCCCAAGACTGTGTGGGAAGAGTACGAGAAGGGCGAGCTGATGGCATTGGTAGAGTCATGTGAGGTTGAGGAGAAAGAAATAGTGAAGGCTGAGAAAATGGCTAAGGTGGCGTTGTGGTGCGTGCAGGACTCACTGGAGACGAGGCCGCCGATGAGTGCAGTGGTGAAGATGCTGGAAGGAGGAGTGGAAATCATGCCACCACCAAAACCGTTTCACTATCTGTTCGCAGTGGGGACGGATGTGCTGAAGCCACCGAGTGGCTCTAACACATCGGACTATTCGACGAGTGAAGCATCAAACTCGTGTTGGTACAAAGAGACCATCACTACCACTCCTGTCATGTCCAAGTACGAGATTCAGGTTGCAAGTTCTTAAGTGTTTAGATTTTTTTTTTTTTTTTTTTGTTTAAGATGAAACGAATTTCATTATATTAAATCTTAACTTACAAGAGCACAAATCAAACTTGGGAATTCAGGCTCCCAAATAATCCCCTCATTACAAATAGTAACTTCAAATAAAGCAATATTCTGGGCTACGGAATTCGCCTATATTCTAATGTGTGCGCTCGTTTTGGTTGAGTTTCTTTTTAATTCATCAATGATCTCGGCCAAATGAGAAGGATGTCAAGGTGAAGTTCCATCGGCTTTCAATAATTCGTACACTGCAATAATGGAGTCCAAGTAAATCTCACCTCGTTAAATAATCCAACTTCATAAATGCCAGCCAAAACTTCTGTTTCTCAGTCACACATGCAGGTTGAGCAATTGATTTTGCCATAACCTTCATCGTATCGAATTATTACTCCAATTCCAAAGCTCCAATTAATATAGTTGCATCGAGCATTAACATCATTACGAAATTTACCATGTCATATTATTTATTGTGAGGAGTGCCTTATTGAAAGAAATCAAATCCCAGAAACTCATGCCTCCTTAATCCTTTGGTTTACAGAGCTCTTGTCACACGACCAATGAAGTGGATTTTTCTCTTCTGTATCGCCCCACCAGAATCTAGCAATTGCCCTATAAATCTCATTTAAAATCGAAACAGAATATCTGAAACATGAAATAGCTAAAGGGTTTAGATTTAATCCATCTTTTATTGGCCAAGTCTTTCCCCAGAATAATTGAAATGGACCTGACAAAAGCAGCTGCACGCAGGAACAACTCTGCAGACTCCTCCAAGGTTGTGTGAGCTAGTTGGTCAACTAATCATATTTATGCATGCATACATGGCAGCAATATGTATATATATGTTAAGGAGTGGTGATGAGATCATAAACAATCATGTCAGTAAAGAGGTTCAACAAGTCATCCTTCACCTTCTCCCTCAGTTCAGGGTATGGGATTAGCCCTTTTAATTTAATATGACATTGTAAGCTGTTGCGGGTATTTTTGTATTGAATTGGAGCCCAAGAACAATTTAATCGGTGATATAGAAAAACAGTACGAATTATAGTAGGTAGGCGGAGATATTGTTATTGATTGTTGAAACGAGTACAATAAAATGGAAATAGAAGAGTCGAACAAGAAATGAAATAAACAAGGTGAATCGTGCTATATTCGAACTATGACTCGCTTCAATTCTCACTATGCTCATCGTCCCCAGATTGTGTTCTTCCAGAAATATATATAACCATCTTTGGAATAACGCTTCCTATCAGAACTCCGTGATTTCCGCCGATCTTTAATGCTGATTTATCCGTTTTCACGATCAAAAGATCCGTTCCTTCCTGTTGCGGGTATTTTTGTACGGAATTGGAGCCCAAGAACAATTTAATCAGGAATGTAGAAAAACAATACAAATTATAGTAGGTAGGCAGAAATTTTGTTGATTGCTGAAGCAAATACAATGAAAATGGAAAATAGAGAGAATCAAACACGAAATGAAATAAATAAGATTAATCGAGCTGTTATTTGCTTCAGTCCTTGCTTTTTGCATCCTCCCCAGATTATGCTCTTCCTGAAATATATATAGCCCTTCCTGAAATAACGCCTCTCCGTGATTTCCGCCGAACTTTATTACTGATTCGTCCGTTTTACATTCAAAAGATCCGTTCTTCCATATTTAAGCACGCCTTAAATGTCGAGCCATAGATTTGAATCTTCACAGCTCGAAGCCATAGTGTTCGATCCATACCGTCGACCTATCGTTATGGGCCTTTACCCAGGGTTTAAGCCCAAGGCATCAATCAAGCTATTTAATGGGCCGTTTTTGGGCCTCAAAATATTGACCTCAACAATAGCCCCCTTGACTTGTCAAATTTCTCCTGAAAGGAACTTGATAAGTCAAGCACCGTTTACATAATATTTCCAGATGTATGGCTCATCGAATTCCTTCGAAGAAATTCGGATTGATGGGACCTCTTTTAGACATCCTCTCGGCTCGAAGCATCGATTCCTCTGTGGGAATAGCTTCGGATTCATGCCACTCCATAAAGTAGCGATGAATGCCGGCGAACTATGGCCCGAATCCATAGTTCGCAATTTGTTTAGACAGTTCGGGGTCTGTCGTCAAGCCATCTGGTTTAGTAAATTCATCGGAATGAATTTTGCGAACAATCAGTATACGAGGCATTGACAGTATCAAAGCTCGATTTATCTACGCTTGATTTTATCGAAGCTTAATAATCATCGAGGTATACCTATGATCGAGAAGTCGTTTCAAGTTTTTCCCGCCAATTTGTTATGGCATTCGCGTAATTTTTGCACAAATCAAGGATTAATTACCGGAAGTCGAATAGTCGCATCCCTTTAAAATCATTTCCCAAGAAACCCTACCTTTTCACCTTTCCTCAGCAATCCTTCGGCTTCTTCCTCTCCGTCCAGATTCTACGTCGCTCAAGATTCTGGTAACGTACCTTCCTCTTACTTATTCCTTGTATGCTTTTGTTTAATCGCATTTCTTTCTCCCCTATTCCGCTTTCTCGTGCATCGATTACTTGGATTTTGATTCTGATCCTCTCCGATCGCTCATTCTTTCCGATTAGGTTTTAGCCCCTTGCCCGTTCAGTCTCGCCGTCTTGCTTAAAAAACACTCATGGCTCACGATTCTGATACCCATATTCCAACACCGCCTTTCACTCCTTCCCCCGAAAGGGACCTTTCTAACATCCAGTCTATCCAGCCAAATTGGGATTTAATCTTCCAGAACCCCGAAGCATCCCGCCGTCCTGGGAAGGAGAAAGTTCCTGATGAGACACCCGCTGAACATCCATCAACTTTCGATTCTGAAGATGACGTCCCTATTGCCGAGACTTTTCGTCGTGTGGAAACGACTTTGCAGCCCAAAAAAATCGCCAACCCGGATCATCTCCCAGTTAGCACATCTGCCACCCCACCAATCGTCGGCGGTTGGAAACTTCCCGGAGAGTGGTCCACCCATAGAGTTCTTGGGGCCACCTCTTCGATCACCAAAGACGACATGCTCGCCCTTGCAGATTCTGTTCCGTGCTTGGGAGCCACCTACATCCGCCCTAAGCCAAACCGTCGATGTTTCGACCCACCGGCTGGCTTCGCCGCCTTCTACACCACCGCAATGGAAAATGGGGTTGGTCTTCCGATCCACCCCTTCTTCAGCAAAGTCCTAGCCTCTTACAATATCAGCCCATTCCAGTTAGCCCCCAACAGCTGGTGTCACTTAGTCGGAGTGTTTTTAGTCTGGATGGACTTGAATTTAGGCCTTCCTACAGTCTGGGAATGGCCCTATATGTATAGAATGAACCAATGCCGCGATAAACATTACTACTACTTCACCAGGTGGAAGACAGGACGAACTCCCCTCGTACAGAAACCCCCAACGAATTCTCCCAACTGGTGGAATACATTCTTCTTCCTCAAGCTCGATCCTTCGAACCCAGAATTCATTAGCCACGGAGGGTCTCCTATAAGTGGGTGGTGCTAACATTAGGTTTATGCATCGTCTGCCTTTTACATTAATAACCTTCTTTTCCTTGCATTTTGCAGTTCGCGAGAGGACGATACTCACTCCTCCCGAGCAGGCGAGGATCGATCGAGCTTACGACGTCAGTGTCAGCAATCGCGAGTGGCACGTTCTTTAGTTGGGTCGGTTCGTAACCGCTTATCACTTCCTGGATCATAACTGTCATCTCAATGATTTGCCGGACAATATGAGGAGTCATGGTCCCTCTGCCGAACAGGTTGCCCGAGCTATGCGAGAGAACAAGAGAGCTCGGGAAGAGCTCGAACAAAAACGTCGGGAGGAGAACCCTCCAAAGAGACCTACCCCTTCATCGAGCCAACACCCCCCTACTCCTCCTTCGATCAAGCCCTCAGACCCCCCAAAAGATACTCTCCACACCCCTGCGTCGGACTCCTCCCGCAAGGAGTCCGATCGCAAAAAGGACAAAGAAGGGGGATCAGCCGACCGTCACCTCCGTACTTCAGATAAGGAGAGCACTGACCGAGACAAAGGGTCCGATCCAAAGGAGAACTTGGACAGATCTCTGAATAGGTCGCAGACGGCTCCTCCCAATGCGAAGGTCGACTCGTTTCTTGTTCATGCCCGAAAGTTACTCCTCAACTCGCTCCCGCAGGATCCTTTGGCCGGAGCTCTATTCAACAGACTTGCTCGCTTCGAGCAACGCCAGCTTGAGGTAATTCGTCCACTAAATTTCCACCCTTTTATCACTGCTTCTAATTTTATCGAATACTGGCTTTCAGGATGCGATGGAGTTCAATAAGATCCACCGTGAGATCAAGGCTTTCGAGGACAAGTGCGCGGAGGAAATTCTGAAGCTGAGGGGTGACGTCGAGGCTCAGAAGAAGAAGGTGGCGGCTCTCGAGGACAAACTCGATGAGACAGAAGGCAACGCCGCCGCCTTTGCTGTGAGGGCCAACAATGCCGAAGCGGAGCTTAAGGCTTGCCAGAGTGCGCTGGAGAGTTCGAAGAATAAATATGAAACTGACATTGCCGCACTTTCCAGCGACATCCAGAGGAAGGGGAATCAATTCAAGGCTATGCAAGAGCAATTCACGGCTAAGGAAGAGGAGCACAAGGCCGAACTAAAAGCCTGTCAAGATGAGATTGCTCGCTTGAAGTCTGGCGAGGGCTTGGATTTTGAATCCATTATCCAGACACCCTATTTCGCCGAGACATACGAGGTATTCTCTTGCCACACCTTTCTTTCCCATACTTCGTCTTTCTCTATCTCACCAATAGACATTTGATGCTGCTCCATACGCCGAACTTACAGACTCTCGCCGAACAGGTCGAGCAGGACGTCAGAGGAAAGATAGCCTCTCGATTTCCAGACCTCGATTTGGGTGTCCTGGATGAGAGCCCCCAGACCGTGCAGAATCCTAACTATGGCAGCCCCAAGCAACAGGAAGGTGGAGATCAAGATGTCAACCTCCAGCAGCAGAACACTGATGCATAAATCTTTATCTTTACCATCGAACAATTACATTTTTATTTTGCTTTACTTTTGAACAATCTTTTCTTTTTGCTTTTACTTATTGCTTTCATGATATCGAGCACTCGTTTTGCTTTCCCTCGCCTCTGTCGTTACGCTGCTACAATATGTTCTTTTGTGCTTTTACTCCTGATTATCCTGCGTAAGGAATTTCGAGGTCAGAATGGGCGATGCCGAAGCATCGCCCCTCCGACGCTCAAGTTAGTATAGGTACTAAAATCAAAACATAAATTTGAATAGACGAATTAGAATACTTATCTGGCCGCCCTTGTTTGAACAGGGCTATGCCTTAGAAGTAATACTTCTTCAAATGCCTTACATTCCAGCTGTTCGCGATTTCTCGGCCATCATAGTCCTCCAAATGATATGCACCTCGCCCGACCACCCGTGTTACTTTATATGGTCCTTCCCAAGTTGGTGCGAGCTTCCCCACTCTCTTATCCTTGGTGTTCTGGAATACTCTTCGTAGCACCCAATCCCCTTCTCGAAAGGTTCGCAGCCTGAGCTTCCGATTATAAATCCTTTCCACTTGCGATCGACGTTGAGCCATCATTATCAAGGCTCGATCCCTCCTTTCATCGATTAATTCTAAATTTTTGAATAGTTTGTCCGTATTACACACTTCATCGCACAATTCCACCCGTAAACTTTTCGCTCTCATCTCGATGGGTATAACCGCCTCTTCACCGTAGGCCAGGGCAAAAGGGGTACTTCCCGTCGCCACGCGAGGTGTGGTTCGGTACGACCATGACACTCCCGGGAGTTCATCGACCCATCCAGTTTTAAGAGCATGCAACCGCTTCTTCAAGGTAGCCATAATGGTTTTATTTGACGATTCGGCCTGTCCGTTTGCCTCGGGATATCGTGGCGTAGAAAAGACTAACTTTATTCCATATTGATCGCAAAATTCCCGAACTTTCCTCCCAGTGAACTGCGTACCGTTATCAGTCCTGATTTCTTTTGGTATCCCAAATCGGCACAATATATTCGTCCAGAGGAAATTTTTGACCTCTGGCTCGCGCACATTACGGAAGGCCTCTGCTTCTACCCACTTCGTGAAATAATCGGTTGCGACGAGTAAATATTCCTTCTGGCCTGCGCCTTTCAGGAGTTTTCCTACAATATCAATTCCCCACGCCATAAAGGGCAACATAGGTACCGTCGCATGAAGCGGTTCCGCATACTTTTGCACCGTTACCTCGAACCTCTGACAAGCCTCGCAGCTCCTCACGTATTCCTTTGCGTCTTTTCGCAAAGTCGGCCAATAGAAACCCGCCGATATTACCTTATGCGCCAGTGTGCGAGCACCTTGATGACTTCCACAATCTCCTTCGTGAATTTCCATTAAAACCACATGAATCGACCCATCATGAACACACTTCAAAACGGGACCCTCCAGCGATCTCCTATACAGGTTGCCTTCATAAATTACATACTTCGCAGCAGCCCGAGCTATACGGGCGGCCTCTGCCTTCTCCTTCGGGAGCACTCCTTCTTCGATGTATCGCCGTATGGGATCTATCCAAGTCCCAGATCGTTGTATTTCATTTACCTCAGAAAAATTCTGGACTACCGACTCATCTACCCATGTCACAGGTATCGCTCTCTCCTGCCTCCTCTGTTGAGAATAAGATAGGTTCGCCAACGCATCTGCCTCTGCGTTTTCATCCCTAGGTACATGCCTTATTTCGAAATTATCGAAATTAGTACTAACTCGCCGAGCAATTTCGTAGTACTTTGTCAAACGCGGTTCCTTTACTTGATACTGATTATCCACTTGGGAAACCACCAGCTGCGAATCGCAGCGTACTTGTAAACGCCGCACACCCAATTCCTTTGCCAACTGCATTCCCCGCACAAGGACCTCGTACTCCGCTTCATTATTTGTGGTATCAAAGTTGAGTCGAATCGCACGCTCGAACTGTTCGCCCCAAGGGCTCCACAATTTCAACCCAACGCCACTCCCATTCATATTGCTGGATCCATCGACTTGAAGGATCCATGGCTCATGCCCGAACTCTGATATTTCTATCTGAGCGATCTCTTTCTCGGCTTCAATTTGTAAGTTCTCCAAAAATTCCGCCTCGAAGTCTGCTAGAGCTTGAGATTTTATAGTAGTCCTGGGTTCGAACTCAACCCCGAATCCTCCGATCTCTACCGCCCATTTAAGTAATCTTCCCGACAGGCTAGGTTTGGAGAATACACTCCGAAGTGGATATGACGTAACTACTCTGACTGAATGGGCCTCGAAGTAAGGCCTTAACTTCCGCGACGCCACGATTAATGCCAGAGCCAGCTTCTCCAGGGCCGTGTACCTTCGCTCCGCATCGAGCAATGGCTTGCTAGCATAATAAACAGGATGCTGCTTTCCTTGATATTCCCTCACTAGGACCGATCCAACAGCATGATCCAAAACTGATAAGTATAATAACAGGGGTTCCCCTTGCTCGGCTTTAGACAGTAACGGAGGGCTCGACAAATATTCCTTGAGTTGCTCAAAAGCTTTTGCGCACTCATCGGTCCACTCAAAAGTTTTCCCTTTCCGCGCCGGTGGTGGCGGAGGGAATGACAGTTCGTTGAGTGGGGTTACGTTGAAGGCTCGCCTCATATCCTCCAATGATCCAGAAGATTGATCTGTCCCCCGTCCTCCAGGGTTTGGACGTCCTCGACCTGCACCGGGCTGCTGGCCACGCCCCTGATTCGACCCTCTTCCGGCTCCAGGGAGTGTGGTATCTCCTTGTGGGGGAATAGTTCCACCGATGACAAGCTCGCGATTTCCATCGTCCGCCATCCCTGCAATAATTTGTTAGTGCCAAATTTGTTCCTGGGCCCCACGGTGGGCGCCAAATTGTTGCGGGTATTTTTGTACGGAATTGGAGCCCAAGAAAAATTTAATCAGGAATGTAGAAAAACAATACAAATTATAGTAGGTAGGCAGAAATTTTGTTGATTGCTGAATCAAATACAATGAAAATGGAAAATAGAGAGAATCAAACACGAAATGAAATAAATAAGATTAATCGAGCTGTTATTTGCTTCAGTCCTTGCTTTTTGCATCCTCCCCAGATTATGCTCTTCCTGAAATATATATAGCCCTTCCTGAAATAACGCCTCTCCGTGATTTCTGCCGAACTTTATTACTGATTCGTCCGTTTTACATTCAAAAGATCCGTTCTTCCATATTTAAGCACGCCTTAAATGTCGAGCCATAGATTTGAATCTTCACAGCTCGAAGCCATAGTGTTCGATCCATACCATCGACCTATCGTTATGGGCCTTTACCCAGGGTTTAAGCCCAAGGCATCAATCAAGCTATTTAATGGGCCCTTTTTGGGCCTCAAAATATCGACCTCAACACTTCCTATTTAAGTACGCCTTAAATATCGAGTCATAAATTTGAATCTTCATAGCTCGAACCATAATGACCGACCCATACTGTCGACCAATCGTAATGGGCCTCATTCAATATTTATGCCCAAAATATCAAACAGGCTACTTTTTTAATGGGTCGCTTCTATTTTCGAAATTTCAACCTCAACAATAGCCCCCTTGACTTGTCAAGTTTCTCCTAAAAAAGGAACTTGGTAAGTCAAGCCTCGTTTTAAGAGTATTTCCAGATGTATGGCTCATCAAATTCCTTCGAAGGAATTCGGATTGATGGGATGTCCGTTTCAGACATCCTTTCGGCTCGAAGTATCAATTCCTCTGTGGGGATATCTTCTGATCCATGCTACTCCATAAAGTAGCGATGAATGCCGACGAACTATGGCCCGAATCCATAATTCGCAGTATATTTTGATAGTTCGGGTTCTGTCGTTAAGCCATCTGGTTTAGTGAACTCATCGGAATGAATTTTTCGAATCAATCAGAGCGCGATGTTATCAAAGCATCAACGCAAATGCTATTATCGATGTTTGATTTTATCGAAGCTTAATACCATCGAGGTATATCAGAGAGCGAAAAGTCATTTCAAGTTTTCCCGCCAATTCATCATGGCATTTGCGTAATTTTCGCATAAATCAAGGGCTAATTGGCGGAAGTTAGACGGTCACCCCCTTTTAATAGAATTTCTCAGGAATCGACATCCCACTCATCCTCACTCATCGTCTTCCCGACTCTGCAATTCCTATCTTCAGCACGCGTTCAGTCACCGGACGATTGCGATTCAGGTAACGTTCCCCTTCTTTATCTCATAATTAATTTCTTCGTTACTCTTATGGCCTTCTATTACTCCCCTCTTTTAGCATAAATCTGATGCGAGATTTTTCTTTTCTGCAACCGCTCGTTTCACCTCCGATTAGGTTTTAGCCCCATCTACCAATCGTTAATATCATGGCCCGTGAATCCGATCCTCACGTACCTACACCACCCTTCACTCCTTCTCCCGAAAGGGTTTCTTTATCCGACCAAATCGCCCAACCGGATTGGGAATTGATTTTCCAAGACCCAAAAACCACTCTTCGCAGGGGAAAGAGGAAAATCATCGATGATATTCCCGAAGAACCTTCATCATCATCCGATTCCGAGGACGACCGCCCGATTGTGGAGACAATCTGCCACCTCGAAGGAATGTCAAGTGCCACCGAAACAAGTGGGCCGGGCCGCCGTTCTATTGACGAAAAGGCTACTCCCCCTGAACTTCCAATCGTTGGCAGGTGGAAGCTTCCAGAAGGATGGTCTACTCACAGAGTTCTCGGGGCTACCTCTTCAATTTCAAAGGACGATATGCTCGCCCTAGCCGACTCCATTCCATGCCTTGGCACTACATATATTCGACCTAAGTCAAACCATCGATGTTTCGACCCTCCTACCGGGTTCGCAGCCTTTTATACCGCAGCCATGGAGAACGGAGTTGGTCTCCCAATCCATCCTTTCTTCGGCGAGATTCTTGCCTCATATAACATTTCCCCTTTCCAATTAGCACCCAACAGCTGGTGTCACTTGGTCGGCGTATTTTTGATTTGGATGGATCTCGGTTTAGGCCTCCCCACAGTTCGCGAATGGCACAATATGTATAGGATGAACCAGTGCCAGGACAAGCATTACTACTACTTTACTAGGTGGAAGAAGGGTCGATCGCCTCTCGTTCAGAAGCCCCCTACAAACTCTCCGAATTGGTGGAATACTTTCTTTTTCCTTAAGCTCGACCCCCCGAATTCATCAGCCATGGCGGAACTCCAATAAGTGTGTTCTTTTTCGTATAGTTGCTTTCATTATCTATACATTTGACTAATCATCATCTCTTTTCTTTTTCTCAGTGCGCGAGAGGACGATCCTCACCCTGGCTGAACAAGCGAGAATAGATCGGGCATACGACATCAGCTGTAGTGACCGCAAGTGGCCAAAGTTACAGCTCGGGCGCTTCGTGACTGCTCACCATTTTCTAGACCACAACTGCCATCTCAACGACCTTCCGGATAACATGAAAGGTCGAGGGCCATCCGCCGAACAAGTTGCTCAGGCCATGCGGGAAAAGAAGAGAGCTCGAGAGGAGCTCGAACAGAATCGTCGGGAGGAAAACCCTCCAAAAAGGCCCGCTACTGCGTCGAACGCTCCTCCCGTGACTCCACCTCCTCCTCCATTCAAGCCTACTAAAACCTCCAAGGACGTTTCCCACATTCCTCAATCGGACTCTTCTCGCAAAGAGTCCGACCGTAAGAAGGACAAAGAGGGAGGACCGTCTGAACGCCGCCACCGTCCCTCAGACAAAGACTCTGGCCCCAAGGAGAACCTTGAGAGGTCTCTGGCCAGGGCACAGACAGCCCCAGCAAATGCGAGGGTGGACTCATTCTTAGTCCATGCTCGCAAGTTGCTGCTCAACCCTCTTCCTCAAGATCCTATGGCAGGAGCGCTCTTCAATAGGCTTTCTCGTTTTGAGCAGCGTCAGTTGGAGGTATCATCTTCGCCATGCTTCATAATAATTAACGTACTTAATCTACTCCTTACTATGAATTTGGATGCAGGACGCAATGGAGTTCGACAAGATTCACCGCGAGATCAAGGCCTTTGAGGACAAATGCGCGGAGGAGATTCTGAAGCTTCGGGGTGAGGTCGAGATCCAGAAGAAGAAGGTAGCTGCTCTCGAGGATAAACTCAATGAGACTGAAGGCAATGCTGCCTCTCTTGCAGTGAAAGCAAACAACGCCGAGAAGGAGCTGAAAGCATGTCGGAATGAGCTGGAGAGTTCGAAGAAGAAGTACGATGCCGACATCGCTTTGCTCTCCAGCGGTATTCAGAAGAGAGGAGACCGGCTCATGGCCATGCAGGAGCAGCTCACTGCCAAAGAGGAGGAGCATAAACTAGAGCTGAAGCGCTGCCAGGATGAGATCGCTCGCCTCAAGTCCGGAGAAGGTCTTGATTTTGAATCCATCATCCAGACGCCCTACTTCGCCGAGACATACGAGGTATCTTCCCATCATACTTTCCCTTTTATACTTTGCTTCTTGCTCTATCATCAATAGATACTTATTGCTTCGTTATGTCGAACTTACAGACTCTCGCCGAACAAGTCGAGCAGGACATCAGGGGAAGGATAACTTCTCGATTCCCAGACCTCGACTTACGCGTTCTGGATGAGAACCCTCAGACTGAGCAGGAGCCCAACTCTGGCAGCCCCAAGCAGCAGGAGAGCAGTGAGCAAGACGCCACCCTTCAGCAGCAGACGAATACCAATTCATAAATCATTATTCTTCTTTTGCCGAACAATCATGTTTCTTTTTTTACTTTTGGATAATCTTTTCGTTTTCCATGCTTTTATCGTTGTGTATTTACAAGATTGGATGCATGCTTTCTTTTCTCATGTTGAAGCCTTATGACACTTTATTCGCTCTTTCATTCTTGATATTGTCCTGCATAGGGAATTTCGAGGTTAGGATGGGCGATGCCGAAGCATCGCCCCTCAGACGCTCAAGTCAGTATGGATATTGAAATCAAAATACAAGAAGTGATTAGATGAATTAGAATACTTATCTGACCACCCTCGTTCGAACCGGGAAATGCCTTAGAAATAATACTTCTTTAAATGCCTCACGTTCCAGCTATTAGCGATTTCTCGACCATCATAATCCTCCAAATGGTATGCTCCTCGCCCGATCACCCGTGTTACTTTATATGGTCCTTCCCAGGTCGGTGCGAGCTTCCCTACACTCTTGTCCTTGGTATTCTGGAATACTCTTCGCAATACCCAGTCCCCTTCTCGGAAGGTTCGCAACCTGAGCCTTCGATTATAAATCCGCTCTACTTGCGATCAACGTTGGGCCATCATTATCAAGGCTCGATCCCTTCTTTCATCGATCAATTCTAAGTTTTTAAATAGTTTGTCTATATTACACACCTCGTCGCGCAATTCCACTCGTAAACTTTTCGCTCTCATCTCAATGGGTATAACCGCCTCTTCACCATAGGCCAAGGTAAAAGGGGTACTTCCCGTCGCTACGCGAGGTGTAGTTCGATACGACCATAGCACCCCCGGAAGTTCATCGACCCATCCAGTTTTAAGAGCATGCAACCGCTTCTTCAAGTAGCCATAATGGTTTTATTTGATGATTCGGCCTGTCCATTCGCCTCGGGATAACGTGGCGTAGAAAAGACTAGCTTTATCCCGTATTGATCACAAAATTCTCGAACTCTTCTACCAGTGAACTGTGTACCGTTGTCGGTCCGGATTTCTTTCGGTATCCCAAATCGACACAATATATTCGTCCAGAGGAACTTTATAACCTCTGGTTCACGTATGTTACGAAATGCCTCCGCTTCGACCCACTTCGTAAAATAATCAATTGCGACGAGTAAGTACTCCTTCTGACCAGCACCCTTCGGGAGTTTCCCTACAATATCCATCCCCCATGCCATGAAGGGCCACACAGGCACTGTCGCATGGAGCGGTTCCGCGTACTTTTAAATTGTCACCTCGAACCTCTGACAAGCTTCACAGCTCTTTACGTATTCTTTTGCGTCCTTTCGCAGAGTTGGCCAATAGAAACCCGCCGATATTACCTTATGAGCCAGTGTTCGAGCACCTTGATGACTTCCACAATCTCCTTCGTGAATTTCCATTAAAACGACAGGAATCGACCCATCGTGAACACATTTCAAAAGGGGACCCTCCAACGATCGCCTATATAGGTCTTCCTAATAAATTACATACTTTGCAGCAGCTCGAGCTATCCGGGCTGCCTCTGCCTTCTCCTCCGGGAGTACTCCCTCTTCGATGTACCGCTGTATGGGGTCTATCCAAGTCCCGGCTCGCTGTATTTCATTTACCTCATGAAAATTCTGGACTACCGACTCATCTACCCATGTCACAGGTACCGCTTTCTCCTGCCTCCTCTGTTGAGAAGAAGCCAAGTTCGCCAACGCATATGCCTCCACATTCTCTTCCCTGGGTACATGTCTTATTTTGAAATTATCAAAATCGGCACTAACCCGCCGAGCAATTTCGTAATACTTCGTCAAACGCGGTTCCTTTACTTGGTATTGGTTATCCACTTGGGAGACCACCAACTGCGAATCGCAGCGCACTTGCAGACGACGCACACCCAACTCCTTTGCCAACTGCATTCCCCGCACGAGAGCCTCATACTCCGCTTCATTATTTGTGTTATCAAAGTTGAGTCGAATCGCACGCTCAAACTGCTCGCCCCAAGGACTCCACAGTTTCAATCTGACGCCATTCCCATTCACATTGCTGGATCCATCGACCTGAAGGATCCATGGCTCATGCCCGAGCTCTGATATTTCTATCTGCGCGACCTCCTTTTCGGCTTCGATTTGCAAGTTCGCCGAATATTCCGCCACAAAGTCAGCTAGAGCTTGAGATTTTATAGTAGTCCTGGGTTCGAACTCAACCCCAAAACCTCCAATCTCTACTGCCCATTTAAGTAATCTCCCTGACAGACTAGGTTTGGAGAATACACTCCGAAGCGGGTATGACGTAACTACTCTGACTGAATGGGCCTCGAAATATGGCCTTAATTTCCGCGATGCTACGATTAACGCCAAAGCCAGTTTCTCCAAGGCCAGGTACCCTCGTTCCGCATCGAGCAATGGCTTGCTTGCGTAATGAACAGGATGCTGTTTTCCTTGATATTCTCTTACTAGGACCGATCCAACTGCATGATCTGAAACTGATAAGTACAATAACAGGGGTTCCCCTTGTTCGGCTTTAGACAACAATGGAGGGCTCGACAAATATTCCTTGAGTTGTTCGAAAGCTTTTGCGCACTCATCGGTCCACTCAAAAATTTTCCCTTTCCGTAAGACCCGAAAGAAATTGTGCGTTTTATCAGAATATCTCGATATGAACCGGCTTAACGCTGCCAATCTTCCAGTCAATTTCTGTACTTCCTTCAGATTTTGCGGATGTGCTAGATCCTTTATCGCCCTTATCTGTATTGGATCAGCCTCTATCCCTTGACTGGTCACCATGTATCCTAGGAATTTTCCTGATGCAACTCCGAAGGTGCACTTCGCAGGATTCAGCTTCATATTATACTTCTTCAAGATATCAAAGGCTAGAGTTAAATCTCTTACATGCCCACTTGCTTTCCCGGACTTCACCAGCATGTCGTCAATATACACTTCCATGGTTTTCCCAATGAGTTGCTCGAACATTTTGTTCACCAAGCGCTGATAGGTAAATCCTGCATTTTTTAGCCCAAAGAGCATTACCTTGTAGCAATAAATTTCCCTATTGGTCATAAATGCAGTTTTTTCTTGATCATCTGGATGCATCATAATCTGATTATAGCCCGAGAACGCATCCATGAAACGTAGCAATTCATGCCCAGCAGTGGCATTCGCAATACTATCTATATGCGGCAAGGGGTATGGATCCTTTGGGCAGGCTTTGTTCAGATCAGTGTAATCGACACACACGCGATTCTTCCCATTCTTCTTTTTTACGACAACAACGTTGGCTAACCAGGTCGGATATTTGACCTCTCTTACAGATCCGATCTCAAGCAATTTTTGAATCTCCTCGTTTATAGCCTCATTCTTATGTGGAGAGAACTTCCGCCTTCGTTGTTGTACGGGCCTTGCATTTGGATCTACTTGAAGCTGATGAGTCATCACCTTTGGGTCTATGCCAACCATATCTTTGTGGGACCAGGCAAATACCGCTCGTTCTTTGGACAAGAAGTGTACGAGCTCACTACGAACTGCAGGATCGAGCTCTGATCCAATATTTGTTTTCTTGGAAGGGTCTGCGGGGTCCAGCTCTACCTCCGTCGTTCCTTCTACTTCACCTCCCATTGCTTTGACCGGTTCTAGCGAGAAATGTTGCTGCGAGCACACCGCCTTAAAACTTGCGTAGTAACATTCCTTAGCCACACTTTGTTCCCCCTTGATGGTACATACTCTATCCAAAGTTGGAAACTTAACCAATTGGTGATAGGTAGAAGGGACCGCCCTGAGTTGATGGAGCCACGGGCGTCCTAATAGCGCATTATATGCGCTAGGCGCATCGATGATCATAAATGCCACATCATGCCGGACTCCCCCGCAATAGGTAGGCAAGGTCACGGTTCCCACCGTCATTTGCACTACTCCATTAAACCCGATCAGAGGGGTCTGACTCCGGACTATTCTTTCCTCAGGCACATTCATTTCCTTAACCGCATGATGGAAAAGGATGTTCGCCGAGCTTCCGTTATCTACTAAGATCCGTTTGATGAGACAGTCCGAGACCTGTAAAGAGATCACGAGTGCATCATCATGAGGGTGCGCAGCCTCCGGGACATCCTTCTCCGTAAACTCAATCGTTCCATGAACTATAGGGGCCTGTGCCGCCCACACCTTGGTAGGACTCTGTCTTCTCGCTCTTTTGGCTGCTGATCTGGTGACTCCACCGATCTTCGAACCTCCGGTTATGCAGTTTATAGTTCGAACAGGTGTTGGTTGTTTGTCATACTGATTCTCTTGAGCTTGTTCCGGAGTAGCTTACTTTTCGCGAGTCCAAGTCTTTTTCCCTTTATCGGATAGGAACTCCGTCAATATTCCTCTTTTTAATAAATCGAGCACCTCCAGCCGCAGGGCTCGGCAATCCGCCGTGTTATGGCCATGATCACTGTGAAAGTCGCAGAATTTCTTTGGATCCCTCATGGATGGGTCAGCCTTCATTCTCGGCGGCCATTTCACCTTATCTGACATTCGACGAAGTACGCTTTGTACCAATTCTGCTGGCTCGATGGTAAGTGTGTATTCTGGTATGCCTGTAGTCAAAGTATTGACATGAGGTGGCCTACTCCTCGATGGGCGACTGTAAGGATGCGACCTTGCGGGACGACGGTCGCGCTGTTCAGGCCGGCGTTCCTCTTGTGCGACTACTCGCCGTCCACCACATCTTGACCTTCGATACGGCTCGTCCTCTTCCCATTTGATTAACGCCCAAGCCCTGTTAAGCGCGTCATCCATGGTCTGGCAGGGGTAGATCGATAACTCTCGATACAAGTCTGAGTCAACGTCCAGACCCTTGGTGAAGGCTCGCACCGCGGTACTGTTTGGGCAACTTGGGACTGCCACTAACTCTTTATTGAACCTGGATAAATATGCCCTCAATGACTCTCCGGTTTTTTGGATTATTGCGTACAAATCATCCGGATGTTTATCGAGCTTCCGACTACTCGAATATTGTCGGAGGAATAGCTGATGCAACTCAGCAAATGTTGAGATCAACCCCCTCGACAAACTAATAAACCACTGCAAAGCCGGACCGGTGAGACTTGATCCAAAGCTTTTACACATGCAGGCTTCGCGTCGAGCACTAGGGATGGCTAGGGAGAACATCTTCTGTTTATAAACTGCGACATGATTCTCTGGATCGGTTGTGCCATCATAGAGTGCGAAGCTCGGGGGGGTGAAACGATCTGGAAGTTCGGCCTCTGCGAGCTCAGGCGCAAATGGGGACTCCGCGTAGCTCTCACGCAGGATGGTTCGCTCCGGAGGTGGTAGCCCCGGCACCCTGGCGATCAAGGACTCAAAATAGCTTAGTCGCTGTTCGAACCGTCGTTCCAGTTGCATCAGCGCTGATCCTCCTGCGTAATTTGGATTCGGCTGCCTGCGGTTGGCGTTTGGTTCTATCAATGTACCCGGTGTCCTTTGATTAGCCTCGTCTTCGGCAGCCCGATTGAACTCATCCCGCAAATCGTGGGCAGTAGGTGCTCGGGCTCTACTCGCGCTCCTGGGTTCCTCCACTAATGGATGGGTCGTCAATTGGTTCAATCGGCGGTTATCTTGCTCAAGGGCCTGGCACCTCTGGGTTACCGCCTCGACTTGAGCTCCCATCCTTTCCATTACTCCTCGAGCGGTCTGGACCTGACTTATCAATTGCATCACGTATGGATCTTGCATCAGCGCGGGTGGAGGCGGAGGGAAGGACAATTCGCTGAGCGGGGTTACGTTGAAGGCTCGCCTCATATCGTCCAATGATCCGTGAGATTGGTCTGTTCCTCGTCCGCCAGGGTTTGAGTGTCCTCGACCTGCACCAGTCTGCTGGCCACGCCCTTGATTCGACCCTCTTCCTGCTCCAGGAAGTGTGATATCTCCCATCGGGGGAGTAGTATCGCCAATGACAAGTTCGCGATTTCCGTCGTCCGCCATCATTGTTAGTGCCAAACTTGTTCCTGGGCCCCACGGTGGGCGCCAAATTGTTGCGGGTATTTTTGTATTGAATTGGAGCCCAAGAACAATTTAATCGGTGATATAGAAAAATAGTACGAATTATAGTAGGTAGGCGGAGATATTGTTATTGATTGTTGAAACGAGTACAATAAAATGGAAATAGAAGAGTCGAACAAGAAATGAAATAAACAAGGTGAATCGTGCTATATTCGAACTATGACTCGCTTCAATTCTCACTATGCTCATCATCCCCAGATTGTGTTCTTCCAGAAATATATACAACCATCTTTGGAATAACGCTTCCTATCAGAACTCCATGATTTCCACCGATCTTTAATGCTGATTTATCCATTTTCACGATCAAAAGATCCGTTCCTTCCTATTTAAGTACGCCTTAAATATCGAGTCATAAATTTGAATCTTCACAGCTCGAACCATAATGTGTTATCAGGGTATAACTTGGCAGCGGAAAATGTGTTAGTTCGTTTCTTGCGCTCTGCTGGTTACTCAGCTGACTGGGACCTTGTCAGCTGGTAAGTCAACTGGCACTATGAGTACTCAGCTAACTGACGACTGGCTGGTCAGCTGGTAGCTCAAGACTTAGAATATCTTAGCCTTGTTTGCACAGTTATATCAGTTTCAGATATACACCAGCACTTGAGTGCTGGGTTTCAAATCAGTATGAAAATGCAGAAAGCTGATAAAGACAAAAGGATTTTTATAGTGGTTCGATCAACTGATCTACGTCCACTCTCCAGTCGACTCACTAGAAATTCACTATAAGAGCAATCAGGTACAAAGAGTCCTACGATCTATCTCCAGCTGGTAGATGCCCCGTCTACCAGTCCACTGGATCAACCGCTCCCGGTCCTTGTCCTTCTTCAGCTCTCGTCAGATGGATGGAGTGCGAGCACGTCACTTCAACCTCCTCCTCTGACTGGTTGGGTGTTGAGTTCTCCCAAGAACGAGTCTTCTCAATGCGGCAAACTTCCCGTAATAACTCAAGTGCTGGCTGGCACAAGAGCTGCTGTGAACTTCCTCGGAAGAGAAAGAACACCAAGGAGATCTGTAACTTACAAGCTGGAAGCTTGAAGTCTCGTGTTTGAATAAATCAACACACGGATAGCCTTTAGAAAGGCCTCGAAAGTTGTATGCTTTTACTTGCTTGAGCGTAATAAATTTCAGTCTTTCGGTAGGTGAAGAGTATTGAATGTTGATGGATCCCAGGTATTTATAGACGAGGGATCCCATTCAAATCTACTAGCCGTTTGGACACATCCGGAAAAGTCTCTGTCCTCGCATGTCCTTCTGAAGGCGGCAGGTAGGAATTTCCGGAAAGCGCCATGCTATTGTCCACTTTATCTGACACAGATCTCTTTGTGTCAGAACGGCTCTATTCGTCAGTACGAGGAATCGGAACTGGTGTCTTGAACTGATAGACTTTAAGGTATCCTCCCTTAAAGTCATACTTTGTCAGTTTATTCCTCAGACGAATCTTCTTTTTGTCTCTAAGATATTGGGAGAGTGAATCTTGAATTCTGCTCGTAACATCCGACTGGTAGATCATTCTGGTGATCTTGTGCTGGCAGTCTCTGCTGGTGACTTACGCTGGCACAATCTAAGTCTACCAATATGTCTGATGTTAACCCTTTCTTGGAATCTCCCATGACTGGTGGCTTCACCGCTGGTGAATAGTGTCAGCCAGAACACATATTCTGCTGGTAAGATTTCTCAGCCTCCTGCTGGTGAAATCTTCCCAACTGGTGAACAGTAACCAGTCAATAGCTCTACTCCATGCTGATGAACAGTGTCAGCATGAGTCTTGTCAGTCGCTTTTGCTGGTGAGACTTCTCTCAACTGGTAAGCACATCTCATGCTGGTGAACAGTAGCCAGCATGAGTCTTGATCAGCTACGACTTACAACTCAAAAGACCTAAACAGGACTTTACATTTGAGACTAGAGCTATTCTAGAGACAAACTGACGCTGGTAGGACTTAGGATTTGATCCACCAAAACACCAAAACTAGGATCTAAACAAGTAGCTACTGGGGAAAGGAAACTTAGCCAAATTTCCCAACAGGATAACAATCAAGAAGTAAATATCACAATTCAAGGATATAAATCAAACACCATCATCCTAAGTATTTCAAAAGAGAGTAAATGTGTCTACTCGAGATGAGATCTTGGCTTCTTGAGAAATGTAGTACATAATTCAAGGTATAACAACATCGAAGATTTTCAAAAGTCTAACAAAAGCTCATGAGTTTACCAGTGGAAGTTTTCAATGAAGAATGTATGAGAAAATACACACTTCAGAATCTAACTATTACAAAAGAGAGGTCTTCAGCCCTGCCTCAACCACAATCTTATCTTGTACACCGCTCCAAAATTCTTCTTTATCCTATACATTTTAAAAATAATGCACGGGGCTAAGTATAATCACTGTAAAATCTACAGATAAATTGCAGAACAGTGGCAAATAAAATTTATAACTCAAGTCGAACCCAAGGGAATTGTGTGGGGAAATTTTCATATGTACTAATTATGATTCTAAAATTCATTGTTTGAGTAAACAGAAAATAGGGTTTTGGTTTTATAAAAGTAAAGAAAACAATACTGAAAATTAAAGATGTTGTGAAAACAAATTTAAAGGAACACAGATTCTAGGGCGAACAATTAATTAGAATATATGTAAATCAATTAACTCGCATTGGTGTGAAATCATAAAAATACTATAACTTTTGGTTAGACAATTATAGCCTATGTTACTATTATGTGAATGTGTGAGCTTTGTTGGCCTCAATAACACATTAATAATCAACCTTATTTAATCAACAGATTTAATCCCTACAACTAATTATCTTCCCTTAAGACAGAAAATAATTGTATTCGAATTCCTTTTCCTAGTATCAATCTTTACCTCACGGTTTTTTATTAACAACTATAAACCTAGAATTAATTTTATCTCGATCTAAAATAAATTCTAGACTCTAACAATTATATCAAGAATTCAAAACCATGCAGTCTGAGTTAATTAATTAAACATGCATTTAAGATCAATCATTCATTGTCCTAGAACCCGCTAGGGTTTCTAGCCACTCATCACAGATAGAAATCCAAAAGAAAACATATTAAATTGCATTAAAGTAAAGAACTTACAAGAAAATAAAAGGGTTTCGTGTTTCCTAATAACTGCAGTAAAGCGGTTAAGCAAATAATATTTTAAACCCTAAGGTGGTCGATCCCACAGGGACTGTGCAACGAACTACCCAAAATACTAGCTATAATTCTTAGAACATAGAAGTTTGATGAAATTGAAAAAGGGGTTTTGTTTAGAAATTAAAGATGACAATGCAGAAAAATAAAGGTTTTAAAAAGCAATCAAAGGAAGCACAGATCCTAGGGCAGATATTCTAATCATCAACATGCAACTATCAATCAACTCAACAATGGGAAAAACATAGATTTTTGTGGATTAAATTCCTTGGTCAGACAATTAAATCCTAGATTATCAATTAGTGACTATCTCCACTCGGTCTCAAGAACACCAAATTAATCAATCTCAAAATCATCTAATTATTCTTATGTAGGTTTCTTCCTTTTGAGACAGAAAACAAACATAAATAATTATCTCTTCCTGATAATAATTTTCGTCTCTCGATCAATCAATTATTAACTATAAACCTAGATCTCAATTCACATCTCGGTCCTTCTTTTAATCTAGATTATAAAATTAAATCAGAGAATTAATCCATGCTTAAAGAGTTGATATCAATTAACATGCATCAGGAAAGAAATCATAACCCTAGAACCTGTTTAGGGTTCTAGCCACAAAACATGACTAGAATTAAAGCAAACATGTTATAAATTAATTACCTTGCAAGAAATAGGAACCTTGCAATTGAAAACTCCAATGTATTCAGCAAAACAGAGAAAAAGAAAACCATAATTTCGTGTCTCAGAGTTCTAATTTATAGAGGGGGAAGAAAGACCTAACTAGGTATTGGGCTAAAATAGCAAAAACTGCCAAAACAGACAAAAATCACCAAATCGAGCCTCTGTGTCGATCGACACTTCAAGTTGAAATTCGGGTTGTTTCCATGTTGATTCTTGAAGCTTGTTCTCCCTGTCAATCGACAGGCAGAATTTCAATCGAGATCCAAGCACCTCCCAGTCAATCGACAGGGAGCATCTCGATCGACAGGAATGCATGTGTCAAGCTCCTTCTGCGCAGTCTCACGATTTTGGTAATAACTTGTGCTTCCAAACTCCGATTGACCCGATTCCGGTTGCGTTGGAAAGCTAATTCAAAGATCTTTCTCTTTCCATGCTCCATTAGCTCGAATTCCACGTGTGGAAGAATTCGTGACTGTTTCTTTGAACATCATCTGCTTTCGGTAAGAGTCTCCAATGAATTTGGCCTAAAACCTGCAAAATCATACCATGACAAGCATAACACCCTCTAAAGTAGACTCATGCACAGAAATAAGTAAAAACATAACAAAATGTACTTGAAACAATGGAGAAAAATATAGATAAGTGAGTATAAATATGAGCTTATCAAAACCCCCAAACTTGAATATTAGATTGTCCTCAATCAAAGAAAAGAAGAAAAGAATTCTCAAGCAGTTGAAAATGCAATGCCTCACAAGATTCATCACAATCAAGGTTCATCAATCCACATCATACAAACAATTGAAAGAGATAAGATATTCATCAACTTTGGAAGACTCACAGGAAAGTGTATCATTCATCACACAAGTGTTTGGATTTCAATGAAAGCACTCACGGCATGTATGAAGAAATTTCTACCATAGGCTTGCAAAAGTTCTAAAATCTCCACTGCTTATTTGTGCACACAATTCAAGAATCAAAAAAGGACTTTGATAGGGTTGTAATGTAGGCTTTTTGTGATAAGGTAGGGAAATATGGCCATGACTAAAAAGAAAATATTGAGTTGATCACTCTCAATAAATCAAAATCATCATCTATCATCATCCACCCATCTCCTAATATTTTCAACATAAACCAAGACTTTTTTTTTCCTTTTCTAATCATTTTATGCTCTTAAAGATTTTGTTTAATTATTTGAGCTTATAAGGACATCACTCATTTTTTTCCTAGAGCTTTCTTTCTTTGCACACCAATTCTAATAATTTCTTATCACTCACAATTTCTCATCCTTTTTCTTCCCAAATCTCAGAGACAAGATACATCTCACCCATTCCATATGAAATTTTATAGACAAAATCAAAAAAAGGAAAAAGGCTCAAAGGGGCTTACTAGGGATAAAATTTTACAAGGGACAGTGTATAGGATAAATTAGCTAACAATGATGGCCTAAGATCATTTTCTATCCTTGTGCACACTATGCAGTCTTGAAACAGAACAAAAGCAAGTTCTATAGAAACGAAAACATACATGCGAATCTCTCAAGAACAAATCAAGGCTCAAAAACTCACTTAGGTTCAAAATTTCTTTCTTAGTCAATTGCAATCCACTCAAACATCATGCAAGTGTAACTTTCAATTAGACCCTATCATTCGGTATTCTACATTAATGGGCAAATCAACCACAATTGAAATCAAATCAACTTATCAAAGATCGATTCCAAACATTGCATATAATGCTAGAGGGTTCAATTACTTCAAGATTTTCCTCACATAATATCTATATATTTTTTCTTTTATTGGCAAAAATTTAAACAAACCAAATAAAGCAAGTAAAAGCAAATAAAACAGGAAAGCGAATAAGGATAAGGGATAAAAGTTCAACTTCTTGTCCACATCTCCCCAAACTTATTTCGAACTCGGAGAGTAAGAAAAAGTTTGAAAATCAGAACAGAAGAAGAACTATACCTGACTGTCAATCTTAGACATTGACTTTTTATCCACCGGAGGAATCAACTCGTTGCGACGAAGAGATTGTTGAATCTGGCACTCTGTGTCGATCGACAGGGGGCCTGTTGATCGACACAGAGCCTTCTATTAATAGCTCTGTGCTGACCTCTGTGTCGATCGACAGGGGCCCTGTCGATCGAAACAGAGGTCGATCCTCCACTGTTCAAATTTTTTTTTTGAAAATAAACTAAAATAAATGCAAAACATAAATTCGACAATAAAGTTAAACACACCAACTGAAATAATGACGGAAATTGAAAAGAAGAACAATGGGAAATGAAAAGAAAGCATGTAAAAATTGGGTTACCTCCCAACAAGTGCTTTAGTTAACGTCGTAGCTCGACGGTACCTCTTTTCAGAACCAAGGCGGGCTAGAACGCACTCTCCTTCCATTGGAATCCACCATTTAGACACACCGATCTTGGATGACAGCAGTGAGCTCGGGAAGAGATGGTGTAATTAACAATTTTGCCGACTCGTTCCCTCGCTCCCATCTTTGAGCGGCTTTGTCTTCTTTGAACTCCTCACTTGCTTCTTCTTCTTCTTCCTCATCTGCTTCCTCTCGGGATGTGATTTTGAAGCATTCGGATTATTGCCGGCTTGCGTCAAGCTTAAATGTGATCCTTTCCTCATTTGCTCGAAGAGTGATCTCTCCACCACGGCAATCAATCAGAGTAGCACTAGTGTCCAAGAATTCCCTTCCCAAGATGAGGGGTGTGCTGCCATCTTCCTTCATATCCAAGACTACAAAATTTGCAGGAAAAATTAGATGACCCACACGAATGAGAACATCATCAATTATACCTTTGGGGCGAGACACAGATCGGACTGCCATCTGTAAAGTGATTGTAGTCGGCCTCAACTCTCCAATCTTGAGGCGCTGGAAGATAGTAAAGGTCATTAGGTTGATGCTGGCACCAGTGTCGCACAGCACCTTCTCGAACTTGACCCCCCCCCGATCTCAACTGGGATGGTGAAACAGCCTGGATCACTTGTCTTGACTGGAAGTTTCTTCTGTAAGACCATGCTGCACTGCTCATGAAGCTTCACAGTTGTATTCTCCACAAAGTGTTTCTTTTCATCAGTTTCCGGAGATATTTCATGAAACCTGGAATTTCAAAAAGAGCTTAATTTTGTTTTCCTTGCCTTTTCTCTTTCGGGCTGTAGCCTCGATCTCTGGATCAAATTTTTTAGTGGTTTGCCCCGAGCCCTTGTGTTCATGAACCTGCAAACAAAAACAAATTAAACTGGAAATCAGCCTCTGTGTCGATCGACAGGCAGGCTGTTGATCGACACGCAGGTCGATTACTTCTATGTTGATCGACAGGCAGGCTGTCGATCAAAACAGAGGTAAAAATCTGAAAACTCACACGAATTGAAAACATAAAATTCAAACACCAAAAACCAAATTCAAGCTCTAAAGCTCAAAATTAACTATAAACCTAGATCTCAATGCAACCCTTGGTCCTTCTTTTAATCTAGATTATATAATTAAATCAGAGAATTAATTCATGCTTAGAGAGCTGATATCAATTAACATGCATCAGAAAAGAAATCATAACCCTAGAACCTGTTTAGGGTTCTAGCCACAAAACATGACTAGAATTAAAGCAAACATGTTATAAATTAGTTACCTTGCAAGAAATAGGATCCTTGCAATTGAAAACTCCAATGTATTCAGCAAAACAGAGAAAAAGAAGACCATAATTTCATGCCTCAGAGTTCTAAAATAGCAAAAACTGCCAAAACAGGCAAAAATCACCAAATCGAGCCTCTGTGTTGATTGACAGGCATGCTGTCGATCGACACAACCTTCAAGTCAAAATCCGGGCCTCGACAGTGGAAGAACTCACTCCAATGCAGCAGTTCTCCCTGTCGATCGACAGGGAGAATTTTGATCGAGATCCAAGCGTGTCCTCCCTGTCGATCTACAGGGAGCATCTCGATCGACAGGAATGCATGTGTCGAGTTCCTTCTGCGCAGTCTCACAATTTTGGCCATAACTTGTGCTCCAAACTCCGATTGACCCTATTCCAGTTGCGTTTGAAAGCTAATTCAAAGATCTTTATCTTTTCATGCTCCATTAGCTCGGATTCCACGTTTGGAAGTATTTGTGACTGTTTCTTTGAACATCATCTATTTTCGGTACGGATTTCCAATGAATTTGGCCTAAAACCTGCAAAATCATACCATGTTAAGCATAACACCCTCTAAAGTAGACTCATGCACTGAAATAAGTAAAAACATAACAAAATGTACTTGGAACAATGGAGAAAAATATAGATAAGTGAGTATAAATATGAGCTTATCATTTCCCAACTTTAAAAACTGAATACTGGATGAAAAAGATCGTAAAAAATTAAAATTACAAGGATATATATAGAGGTGGATGTTTATCTTATCAAATCTGGGACTAAGATATGATAAAATTTGAGTTTAATCAAATTTTTGCGTCAACAAGATTCGTGTCGATCGACATGAAACATCCACATTGATCAATATGGATTCCACGTCAATCGATGTGGTCCTTCACTTTTCAGACTTGGTCATTTCTCGCCCCTTCTGCGCGGTCTCAGAGTTTTGGCCATAACTTCCTCTCCAGAACTCCGATTGACCCGATTCCAGTAGCGTTGGAAAGCTAACTCGAATCTATATTCATTTCCATATGCCAATAGCATGAAATCCTTGTGTGGAAGAAATACTCACTGCTACTCTTGCACGTCACTGCTTTCGGAACGATTTTCCAGTGAATTTGGCCTAAAGCATGTAGAAACACACCAAAGCACGCATAATACCACCCAATATAGACTCATGCATAAAATATATAGATAAACTTAATAAAACTAAATCTACTTTATGAATTGCCAATCCCTAGAATTTGTAATATTTTTCTGATGTTCCACCTAAATTTATATTTTAATTGATCGATGAATTTTCCTTGCATGCTATCCCTGACATGAACTTGCCCTGTAATCTGATCTTTTCTCTAGTGTTTAAAAACTTGGTTTTAAACCTCTGTTTCGACTGACAGGCCGCATTTTGATCGACAGAGCCGGTGCGGCAGTGTCGATCGAAAGACAGCCTGTCGATCGACAGAGAAATCGATTTTGTCGATTCTCTTGTTTTTTCATTTATTTTGTGTGTTAGTTAATTTCTTTTCGTTAGTTTGTTGTTCTGTATTTACTCACTCTTCCCTTGACTTATTTTCAGGTAGTTTATGAACACCGATTCCAATCGACCCTGAAATTGAGGCTACATGCAGAAGAAACAACATCAGGAGAAACCGAGAGGAAGCCGCTTCCAGCAGTGAAATTGTCAAAATGGCTGAAGGAAATCAAGAGAATATCCCCCATCTTACTCCCAAGCAGACAACTGACCTTTTGAGAGAGATGCACGCCATGCGGGAGCGCGTGATGATTTTGGAGCAGGAAAGAGCCAACAACAGAAATCCTCGGGACAATAATACACCTGAAGACCCTTCAGATGATGAATATGATGAGGCCGATCTAGGGTTTGATGCTGATGAGGATGAGGATGTTATCCAGGAAAGATATAGGCCTAAGTTTCAGGAGACGGATTTCAGCATTGGCATCAATGCCAATAATTTCTAGCTAAAGACTGGGTTGGTGCAGATGGTTCAGCAGAGCCAATATGGGGGCTGAGCTACTGAGGACCCCTATGCTCATCTTGACAAATTTATCATGCTCTACAACACTGTCAAAATCAATGGAGTTAGCAAGAGTGCCATGCGGATGAGGCTCTTTGCCTTTTCTCTGCGAGACAAAGCCCAATCATGGTTTTCTGCTCTGGATAAAACCAATATCAGCACTTGGACTGAATTGAGGAATGCATTCTTGATGAATTTTTCCCTCCCAGTATCATCAGACAAAGGAAGAAGGATATCAACAGGTTTTCTCAGAGACATGATGAGAGTTTTTATGAGGCTTGGGAGAGATACAAAGAGTTGTTGAGAGTAAGTCCTGGCCACGGGTTATCTTTGGCAGATCAAGCTGAGACTTTTTATGAAGGACTGAATGAAAGTACTGCCGAACTAGTGGATTCCACATTGGGGGACTCTGTTATGACAAAGGGTCCTAAGAGAGCTATGGCCTTCTTTCAGAAGATGGCAACTAACAGTCAGAGATGGTCTAATATCCGCAAGGAACCAGTCAAAGCTGTAGAGAAGGTAGCAAAACCCGAGGTAGATTTGTTGGGAGAGATCAAGAAACTGAGAGAGGACTTTGCCAAGATGGAATCTGGATGAACCGTTGCTGCTGTCGATCCAGTTCCGTCCTCTTCTTGTGAGACTAATACTGCTGATGTCAATTTTGTCCAAAGAAGTGGTTATCAGAATAACAACCGAGGAGGATATTCACAAAATCAGGGCTACAATCAAGGGTACAATCAGAATTACAATCAACGCTACAATCCCAACAAGACAAGGAATCACCCGGGTTTCTCTTATTCAAATCCTGATGCTGCTGAACAACCTCATGTTGGATTCAATGTGCATGATGGAGAAATTGTGGAGCCAAAGAAGATGCCGAACCTTGAGGAGATCCTAGCCAAGTTCATGCAAAGGTCTGATAAAAGAGTTGGACAGTTGGAGCAAGAAGTGCAAGGAATCAACAATAAAGTGGATAGAGTGGAGAAGCATGCTCAGTTGATCGAGACACAGGTCAGTCATATTGTCGCTTCCCTTGGATCACAACACAAGCAAGGGCAGTTACCAAGCAACACTTAGGTGAATCCGAAGAATCAAAGAAATCAAGTCAATGCCATCACCTTGAGGGGTGGCATGTCTTACAAGGGGCCCGAGAAGAAAGCAGCCGAGTCTGAGGCTGAAAAAGGGATCGAAAAGGAGGAGGAGCCCGCAACAGAAACCTATGTCTCGATCGACAGCACCCCTGTCGATCGAGACAGAGGGCCTGACCCAGCAGTCGACACAGATGTTGGTATGTCGATCAACATGCCTCCCCGTCGATCGACACAGCCGCCAGGCCTCGGTGAAAAGTTGCCCCCGATGCCGTTTCTGCATCGATTTGCCAAGAAGAAGATAATGAGAGGTATGCACGATTTTTAGAGAATATGAAGAAGGTGCACATCAATATCCCTCTCGTGGAAGCCTTGCAGGAGATGCCGGGGTATATCAGATTCCTAAAGGATATGGTCGCTCAGAAGAGACCTATGCTGCACCACGAGACGGTGAACCTGTTTGAGGAATGCAGTGCCATTATTCAGAAGAAATTGCCTCTGAAAAGAGAGAATCCGGGTTCATTCACTATTTTGTGTGTTATAGGTGGAGAGACATTTGGCAGGGTGCTCTGCGATTCTGGAGCAAGCATCAATCTGATTTTGTTTTCAATTTTCGAGAGACTGGAGATTGGAGATATCAAGCCTACTACCATCACTCTTCAGATGGTTGAAAGATCGATCTCATATCCTAGAGGAATTGTGGAGGATGTCTTGGTTAAGGTGAAAGATTTCATACTTCCTGCTAACTTCGTTGTTTTACACATGGAGGAGGATCACAATATCCCCCTGATTCTGGAGAGACCATTTTTGAGGACCGAAGGTGCCCTGATCGATATTCGAGATGGGAAGCTGACATTCCGAGTCGACAATGAGTCTGTGACCTTCTCAATTTTCAAATCTATGCAGAAACACGATGATGGGAGTTACCAAGAGGAATATCATATGATAGACAACTTTGATCCGGTGATTTCTTCTCCTTTACTTTCCATTACTTCTAACACTGATTATCTGGAACAATGCCTACACCACTCTCTCTTTTCTTTTTCATAGTTAGATGAAGCTTGTGATGAGATTCTGGACTTTATTATGGAGCTCGATGTGAAGGAGGAGTTGCCCAGGGCAAAGGAGAACAAAAGGGAGCCCTTGCCAAGCCAATTTGTGAAGGAAGGAGAAAAAATTCAAGCAAGTGCCTCTGTTTCGCTCGATACAAAAGCAGTGTCGACTGGGGGGAAATTACCTACATGTCAATCGACAGAGATGCAAAAAAACCACCCTATCGACAGGCAGTCCAAGAAGAAGAAGGTGGTGCATTTGGCGTCTGTTTCGATCGACAGAACGACTGCGTCGGTCGACACAGCCGCACCTGAGGCAAAAAAAAAGCCCGAACCACCTATTTTGGAGCTTAAACCTCTTCCCTCTCATTTACAATATGCTTATTTGGGTCCTGACAACACTTATCCTGTAATTGTTTCATCTTTTCTTACATATACAGAGTTGGAGAAGCTGCTACGAGTTTTGAGGGACCACAAATCAGCCATTGGATGGACACTGGCAGATATCAAATGAATCAGTCCAACCATATGCCAGCACACGATCACTTTGGAAGAGGAGGCTAACCCGAAGAGACAAGCCCAGAGAAGACTCAACCCTACAATGTAAGAAGTCGTGAGGAAGGAAGTACTGAAGCTTTTAGACAATGGGATGATCTATCCCATCTCCGACAGTCAATGGGTGAGTCCGACACAGGTTGTGGCCAAGAAAGGGGGGTTGCAGGTTGTGAAGAATGAGGATGGTGAAGAGGTAGCGATGAGACCAGTCACAGGATGGCGGTTTTACATCGACTACCGAGCTCTGAATGCCTCCACATGCAAGGATCATTTCCCTCTACCCTTCATCGATCAGATGCTCGACCGATTGGCAGGTTACCCCTATTAATGTTTTCTTGATGGATATTCTGGGTATAACCAAATTGCAGTAGCCCCGGAGGATCAGCATAAGACGGCTTTCACTTGCCCATATGGAGTCTTTGCCTACCGAGGATGCCTTTTGGTTTTTGCAATGCACCTGCTACTTTTCAGCGGTGTATGATGTCTATTTTTCATAATTTTATTGAGCACATTATGGAGGTTTTTATGGATGACTTTTCTATCTTTGGTAGCTCGTTTGATGGTTGCTTGCAGAATTTAGCTATTGTGATGGAGAGGTGCACTAAGACAAACTTATGCCGGAATTGGGAAAAGTGTCACTTCATGGTGAAGGAAGGGATCGTACTAGGACACCGGGTGTCCTCTGAAGGATTGGAAGTGGACAAGGCCAAGATCACAGCGATTGAGAAGATGCCGCCACCACTGAATGTGAAGGGAGTTCGGAGTTTCCTTGGCCATGCCGGGTTTTACCGCCGATTCATACAGGATTTCTCTAAACTCTCTCTACCACTTTGTAATCTTCTTGAGAACGATGTATCTTTTGTTTTTGATGCAGATTGTCTGAAGGCCTTCGAGCAGTTGAAGAAGGCATTGATGACTGCTCCAGTCCTTACTTCTCTGGATTGGGATGAGCCATTTGTGCTCATGTGTGATGCTAGTGATTATGCAATTGGAGCGGTTCTAGGGCAGCTGAAGGGGAAGTTTTTCCATGTCATCCACTATGCCAGCAAGACCATGAACCCTGCCCAATGCCATTACACCACCATAGAGAATGAGATGCTTGCTGTTGTGTATGCTTTTGATAAATTTTGGCCCTACTTAATCGGGTCGAAAACTATTTTTTATACTACCATGTTGCTATCAGGTTTTTGTTTGCTAAGCAGGATGCCAAGCCCAGGTTAATCCGATGGATCATGTTACTTCAGGAGTTCGATGTGGAGATCAAGGACAGGAAGGGCTGTGAGAATGTGATTGTCGACCATCTCTCCAGGTTGGAGTATCCGGTTGAGGGGGATGATCAGAAGATGAGGATTCAAGAGACTTTCCCTGATGAACAGGTTTATGCATGCAAAGATAGGGACTGATAAGCTCATTATTTTACTCGCTTATCTATATTATTTTCTACTATTTTATGTAGTTTTATTGAGTTTATATATATATTCTATGCATGAGTCTATATTAGGTGGTATTATGCGCGTTTTGGTGTTTTTGCAGGTTTCAAACCTAAGTTCACGAGAAAGCCGTTTCGAAAGCAGTGACGTGTAAGAGTAGCAGTGAAGAGTTCTTCCACAAAGGAATTTGGGCTATTGGCAGCATGTCAATGGATGAAGCTTTGAGTTAGCTCTCCAACGCAACTGGAATCGGGTCAATCGGAGTTCGGAAGAGGAAGTTATGGCCAAAACTGTGAGACTGCGCAGAAGGGGCGAGACACCACGTCGATCGACGCCAATCAGCATCGATCGACGCTGAAGAGGAAGCCACATCGATCGACGCCAATCAGCAACGATCGACGCGGGTCTGTTGATGCGGGAAATTTGATGAAAATCGGATTTATTCATATCTTTAGCCCTAGATTTGATAGGATACACATCCACCCCTATAAATACCTATGTAAATTCGATTTTTCAGTATTCCTTTTTCATATTTTCATTCTGCAATTTAGTTTTTAGAGTTTGGAGACTTGGGGAACACGAAACCCTTTATTTTTCTTGTAAGTTCTTTATGTTTATGCAATACAATATGTTTTCTTTTGGATTTCTATCTGCGATGAGTGGCTGATACGTGCGTAAAATGACCTATATTTTGATATGTGTACATGCTTGTTTGTGGCTATTTTACTCCCGTATCATATGTTTTTATCGTATTTTGGTTGTGTTTTTGTGTTTTGTGTGTTTGATTTGTGTAGGATAGGTTTTGGGCATAAACGAGCAATTTTGGTGGAGTTTTGGAGGTAAATCGCACGTTTTGGGAGTTTGGAGAGCTCGACCGGCCGAGAGGGTGCAGGACCGGCCGAGCGGGGCCTTCAGAGGGCTCGACCGGCCGAGCAAGGGCAGGACCGGCTGAGCGAAGGTCCGGAGTTGATTCAGAGGGCTCGACCGGCCGAGCAGGTGCAGGCTCGGTCGAGCCAGGTCGACAGAGCCCAGGCTCGGTCGAGCAGATGCA
>JAPKLW010001590.1:58958-98293 GCA_026898455.1 Plectranthus barbatus
TTTGTTCGATTTATGATTGTAATATGATGATAGCATAGGTTTACATTGTTTGTCTAGGTGTTAGATAACTACTCAACGATTGAATTTGCCTAGCTATAAGAACTTCGCCGTAGTATCCCGGTACTCTAGCAGGCGAAACGGAGAAGAACCTGGATTTGATATTTTATTCTTTGTGTGGTTGAGAGTTTAATTCTATCGAACTTTTAGCCGCATCAGTGGCTAGAAACCCTAGCGGGTTCTAGGTGTTGATATTATTATGGATGCATGTTATGATTAATTAATTAGGTTCATGATTCCTGTGTTTATTTCATAATTCTCGATTAATTCAAGGACCGAGAGGTGACGATTAATTTAGATGTCTAGCAATTGATAGAAGGACTGAGAGGTGAATATTGATAATGGGATTAGAAATGCATGATACTATCTACACTATCCAAAAAGATGTACTAAACTGTAGGAATTGAACTGATTCGCTTATTAGATTGACTAATTTAGTGTACTTTGAGACCGAGCGGAGATAGTCACTAATTAGTAATCTAGGTTATATTTGCCAAACAAGAAAATATAACATTATTGCAGTATTCCACCTGTTAAATTAATTGATTCCTACATGTCATCCATAATAAGAATTCTTCCCTAAAATCTGTGTTCTTTTAAATTTGATTCTAAAACCTCTTTAATTTTCCGTATTGTCATCTTTATTTTTCAAATAAAACCCTGATTTTGAATTCCTCAAACAATGAATCTTAGGATTATAGCTAGTACATAGGATAATTTCCCCACACAATTCCCCTGGATCGATAACTTTAGGGTTTACAAATTTATTTGCCGATGTTATTATAATTAATTTGTTAGAAATAACAGTGATCAAATTGGCGCCGTTGCCGGTGAATTGTTAGATTTTATCTTGTTACTAATTTGTTCTTTGATTTGTTGGATTGAGTTATATATTTTTGTACGTGTGCGTGTGTGAGTTTTCGTGTCTGTATCTCGCGTCGATCGACGCCTTCTTACATCGATCGACATCGATCACTTTGCAGCATCAATTGACGGACACCTTTCGTCGATCAACACCGACCACTCTTTTGCGTCGATCAACGTGAAACCACGTCGATCAACGCCAGACTGATTCAACTTATTTTTTACGTAGGTGCATGAACACGCGAGCCAAAGAAAAAACACTTGAGGCCTTTGTCCCCGAAATTGAAGCAACCTGCAGAAAAATCAAGAAGAAAGAAAAAGAAAAACAACGAGAGATGGCTGAGAATCCTGAAGCACCTCTGCAAAATATGACTCCCGAGGAGCAGAGGCAATTAGTGAATGAAGTGTTGCAGCTGAGAGCACAACTACAAGCAGCCCAGGCTACTCAGGCGGAACAAGCTGCAAGACTGGCAGAGTTGAACGATAGGCAAGTTGTGATCCCGCAAAGGTCCATCTTGGATCGATTTCTTCCACAGCAAGCGGAGGCCGGATTCAGAGTTGGCATTGATGCCAACAACTTTGAGCTACGCACAAGCCTTATTCAGATGGTGCAACAAAATCAGTTTGGGGGGAGAGCTGTAGAAGATCCATATACCCACCTCAACCAATTCATTGAGGTGTGTAACACTGTGAAGCAGAATGGAGTAACCCAAGATGTAATCAGGATGAGACTGTTCTCGTTCTCACTCAGAGACGAGGCACGGTCTTGGTTTGCTGGACTGGATAAGATTCAAATCGGGACATGGGAGGAGTTTCGAGCAGAGTTCCTTACCAACTACTTCCCACTGAGCCTGCTGTAGAAGAGGAAAGCTGCCATTATTACTTTCAAGTAAATGTACGATGAGTCACTCTACGAAGCCTGGAAGAGATACAAAGAGCTTCTACGACTCTGTCCAGGACATGGCATCGATCTGGAGATGCAAGTGTGTCATTTTTATGAGGGTTTGAATCCTCACATGAACGAGCTGGTTGATGCATCTACTGGTGGGATACTGATGAAGAAGAGTGGTGCAGAGAGTATGAGGTTGCTGGCTGACATGGCGCTGAATAGCCACCAATGACCAACTGAGAGACAGATTCCGGTCAAAGCTGTGGAAGCCAAGCCAGAAATTGATGTGATTGCTGAGGTGAAAAAGCTACGGGAAGAGATTGAAAAATTGGGCACAACACAAGCTACAGCTGTTGCAGAGCCAAGCATGGCTATTGTTCCAGTGGAGGCCGACTACATCAACCGGGGTGCAAGCAGTTCGTCTGGAACTGTCGGGACGGAGGTGAACTACATTGGCGGTGGTTATCATAATAACTACCGAGGCAATCAAGGGTATCATTACAACCATGGGCGATATCACCCTGGTTTTTCTCATTCTAACCCTTCTTCTGCAGAACACCCTCCGCCTGGTTTTGATGTAGGCACAGGAGGAGAGATTGTGGAAAGAAAGAAGTCAGTGCTGGAAGAGACGCTCGAGAAGTTTATCAAGAGCTCTGACAATCAGTTTGGAAAAGTAGAAACCAAAGTGAAGGGGATGGCCAACCACATGCAGCTGATGATGAAACACCTTCAGATGATGGACACACAATTGAGCCAGATTGCCACCACACTCAGCAACCAACACAAGCCTGGACAACTTCCGAGAACAACGGAGTTGAACCCAATGGCTCAAAAAGACTACAAAGTTGTCACTCTTAGGTCCGGGACGAGTTACAAGAGTCCTGAGATGGTTGTGGATGATTCGGGAGGCGAAAAGGGGCAAAGTTGCACAGGACAGGGATCCACCACGTCGATCGACGGACCACCCGCGTTGATCGACGCAGAAGAGAAAGCCCCGTCAATTGACGCCACCCTACGTCAATCGAAGCTAAAGCAATCTAAAGATTAACCCCCTCCTATACCATTCCTTAAGCGGTTCGCGAAGCAGAGAGAGGACGAGAAGTTCTCCAGATTTGTGGAAAATCTAAAGAAGGTCAGCATCAACATCCCACTGATCGAAGCACTGAAGGAGATCCCGGGGTACATGAAGTACCTCCGGAAACTGATGAGTGGAAAGAAGCAGTTCATGGAGAACGAGACGGTGAAGATCCACGAGCAGTGCAGCCTGCTACTTCAAAAGCAGGTGCCCATCAAGAGAAGCGATCCTGGGTGCTTCTCTATTCCGATTGAGATTGGGGGACACACATTCGAGAGAGTACTATGTGATACTGGGGCCAGTATCAACCTGATGCTGTACTCCATCTATAAGCATCTTAACATCGGAGAGATGAGGCCCACAACGATCACCCTACAGATGGCGGACCGGTCTGTGTCCCGCCCGAAAGGTATACTAGAGGATGTGCTCATTTGCGTGGGCCATCTCATTTTTCCTGCAGATTTTGTTGTGCACGAGATGAAGGAGGACGAGAACATGCCCATGATCTTGGGGCGTGAGTTTCTCGAAACTAACACTGCTCTCATTGACAGTCGAGGCGGCGAGATCACACTCCGGGCGAACGATGAGAAGATCACCTTTGTGATCGACAATAGCAAGAAGAAAGCGGAGTGCAAGCGAATCTCCACTATTGACGAAGGAGATGAATCTGAAAAAGGAAGAAGCAGCTGCCATCGAATGGGAGCGAGGAAATGGAGGGGTGAATCTGTCAAATACACCGCCTTTTTCTGTGCTCACCACCATTGTCAAGGACCGGAAGGTTTATATGGTGGATGCCAAACGTCGTCGAGCTGCGACGTTAAATCAAGCACTTGATGGGAGGTAACCCAACATTTTCCGTATTTTCTTTTCAATTTTTGTTTTTCTTTTGAATTCTATTATTTTAGTTAAAAGTATTCACAATTTAATTAAAAAAAATTGAGAACAGCTCGATGTCGATCGACGCTGCCTGGCGTCGATCGACCCCGAGCAGCCCGGCGTGATACTCTTCGATCCACAGCAAGTATCAACAAGAAGGCTTCACTTCGATCGACGCGAAGTGCCAGCTGCAAAAATTCACGCCGCGCAATGTTCGAAGACTCAGGGGGATAAAAAGTTGATGTCTGAGATCAATTACATGGTATCGTTCCCTCTTTTGTCTGATTTTCAAACTTATTCCACTCTTCGAGTTGGAAATAAGTTTGGGAGGATGTGGACAAGAGATGGAACGTTCTATATTTTATTTATTCTGCTTTCCATTTTTTCTTTTTAAGTTTTATTCTATTTTGTGTGAAAATTTTTTAGTTTTGATATAACCCGAATGAGATTGTGAGATTAGAATCAGTTGAGGTTTGAGTTTGAATTGATTGTGATTGTGGTTAGATATCTGCCTATGAATGTAGAATACCGCATGATGGGATTGATTTAACATTTATGCTTGCATGATGATTGAGCTTATTTGAAATTGAATGTGGAAGAAAAATTTTGAACCCTTGTGTGAGAAATTTGAGCCTTTATTTCGTTTGATGTGAGATTCACATGTGTGTTTTTATTTCTCTAGAACTTGCCTATTTTCTGTTTTGAGACTGCATAGTGTGCACAAGTTTAGGAAATGATCTTAGGCCATCTTTGATAGCCCAATTCCCTAAACATTGTCCCTTCACATTAAATTTTCCCTAGTTAGCCACTTTTGAGCCTATACAAAAAATTTTCTTTCCTTGTTTAAGAGATTAAGAAGAAGTATTGGTTTCGCTCATGTCTTGAGTTGTGGTATATGGGGTGGAATGATTGTGAGATGGAGATAAGAAAATATAAATTTGTGGTGAAAAGATGTGTGAGAAAGAAGCTCAAAGAAATAATTTGAATTCTCATAAGCTCTCTGAAGATAAAAGAATACAAAATTATAAAAAGAGCATAAGAGGTTCATACGAGCTAGAAAAAAAAGGTTGTGTGTTTGTTGATATATTTTAGTAGAAGGTTGGATGATGAATAGAAGGTGGTTTGGATTGATTGAGGAAGTACAACTTGATTGATTTTAGTCACTTGGCCATATTTCCCTACCTTTCACAAAAAGCCTACATTACAACCGAATGAAAGTCCCTTTTGATTCTAGACTTGTGTGCACATTCTAGCAGTGGAGATATTAAACAATTTGCAAGCCTATGGTAGAAATTTCTTCATACATGTTGTTGAGTGCTTTCATCTATACCTTAAACACTTGAGAGTTTAGCGATACACTTCCTGTGAGTTCTTCCAAGAAGATGTACTAGACTGTAAAAATTAAACTGATTCGCTTATCAGATTGACTAATTTGGTGTACTTTGAGACCGAGCAGAGATAGTCGCTAATTAGTAATCTAGGTTATGTTTGCCAAACAAGGAAATATAACATTATTGCAGTATTCCACCTGTTAAATTAATTGGTTCCTACATGTCATCCATAATATGAATTCTTCCCTAGAATCTGTGTTCTTTTAAATTTGATTTTAAAACCTCTTTAATTTTTCCGTATTGTCATCTTTATTTTCAAATAAAACCCTGATTTTTAATTCCTCAAACAATGAATCTTAGGATTATAGCTAGTACATAGGATAATTTCCCCACACAATTCCCCTGGATCGATAACTTTAGGGTTTACAAATTTATTTGCCGTTGTTATTATAATTAATCTATTAGAAATAACAGTGACCAAATTGGCGCCGTTGCCGAGGAATTTTTAGATTTTATCTTGTTACTAATTTGTTCTAGGATTTGCTGGATTGAGTTTTATTTTTCTGTACATGTGCGTGTGTGAGTTTTCGTGTCTGTATCTTGCGTCGATCGATGCCTTCTTTCATCGATCGATGTCGATCAATCGACGGACACCTTTCGTCGATCGATTTGAGCCTTTATTTTGCGTCGATCAACATGAAACCACGTCGATCAACGCCGGACTGATTCTACTTATTTTTTTTGCAGGTGCATGAACACGCGAGCCAAACGAAAAGCACTTGAGGCCTTTGTCCCTGAAATTGAAGCAACCTGCAGCACTTCAGATGGTGCAGCAAAATCAGTTTGGGGGGAGAGCTGTAGAAGATCCATATACCCACCTTAACCAATTCATTGAGGTGTGTAACACTGTGAAGCAGAATGGACTAACCCAAGATGTAATCAGGATGAGACTGTTCTTGTTCTCACTCAGAGACGAGGCACGGTCTTGGTTTGCTGGACTGGATAAGACTCAAATCGGGACATGGGAGGAGCTTCGAGCAGAATTCCTTACCAACTACTTCCCACTGAGCCTGCTGCAGAAGAGGAAAGCTGCCATCACTACTTTCAAGCAAATGTACGATGAGTCACTCTACGAAGCCTGGAAGAGATACAAAGAGTTTCTACGACTCTGCCCAGGACATGGCATCGATCTGGAGATGCAAGTGTGTCATTTTTATGAGGGTTTGAATCCTCACATGAAGGAGCTGGTTGATGCATCTGCTGGTGGGATACTGATGAAGAAGAGTGGTGCAGAGAGTATGAGGTTGCTGGCTGACATGGCGCTGAATAGCCACCAATGGCCAACTAAGAGACAGATTCCGGTCAAAGCTGTGGAAGCCAATCCAAAAATTGATGTGGTTGCTGAGGTGAAAAAGCTCCGGGAAGAGATTGAAAAATTGGGCACAACACAAGCTGCAGCTGTTGCAGAGCCAAGTGTCACGGGATGGGAGTTTAGTACTCGAAGTACACAAGTTTGCTCCTGAACCGTGCGGCCTTAGAATCGAGTTCTAAGCAGCCTAGCCTAGAAACCTTGTTGAAAGAGAATATAAGGGACGAGAGAGAGTGGGACTAGATAATCTTGGAGAATGCTTGTAGAGCTTTATTGCTTGGAGAATTGGATGCGTTACAATGAGGGGAAGGACCTTATTTATAGGAGTCATTGGGTCCTTCTAGATAATGTAGTACAAAGTACAAAGTGTAGTACAAAAGTACAATAGTGGGTTACAGATGTCAAGCATTACCCTATTACTTTATTATTTTCCTTGAGTGAGCCAGCCTTGCCCTTCCTTCCAGATCCTTCTGACAGGTCAACAAGTCATTAGGCTCCATACGTGCCATTCTCCCCAAACTATTCGAGTGACGCCCTCGTTGCTCCTTTTTCGTGGAACTTTTGTATTGCTGCTTCAAACTGCCAAAGGTCTTCGGCAGGTTCCCAACTCGCTTCATTCTCGGGCACTCCCTTCAATTGCACCAAGTATTCCCGCTTTCCCTTGCACCATCTTTTCCTTACTTCTCGGTCGGCCAAAATCTTTTCAACTTCACGATCATAGGACATTTTGAAGGGATTTGTGAACCGAATCACGAAGTCCGTTTGCCAAGGATCGTTAATTGGAATATCAAAAATAAATTGCTATGCCTATGAACAATCCTAGCATGCTCCTATATTATTATGCATAAGAAGGTTATGCGGAATACCTGGATCGATGAACTCTGAAGAACGCGTGCGCGGATATGCCCTTTGATCTTTCCCACGCACAAGGATTTAATTTCCTAATAGATTGAGGAAATAAAATCTATGAAAATAATACAGTTATTTTCGAAAATAAAGAGGAGAGAGAGAAGAAGTAGAATCCTCCTGATCTGATCTTCTGATCTGTATCCCAACTTGATCTGAAAATCTGGTGAAGATTATTTATCAGATCCCTTGCCCGGTTGAGAAGCAGAATTTCCTCCTCGTTCTCAGATCTTAGTCGATCACTTACAGCTCCCAAATACTGGTTTGCTGTGTGCAACTTATGATCTTGTGTGTTGTAGGTGTATTGAGATCTGAGGAACTGAGGCCTATTTATAGGAAATTCTAGGCTTCTATTGGGCTTGAGTTATCATGGGCCAGACCAGGGACCAGAATGCAAATAGCAAATAAAGCCTATCAATTAATTTATTCCCATATTCAACCCTGAATATAATTAATTAATTAATATTGATTCATGCTACCAGAGAATCAATATTGTCCTACCTATTTGCTACCACGTTTTGAGGAACGGGTTTGCATTGGACTCGGTTTATCCCCACATTTAAGGTCACAGACATTCGTTAATTAATTTAAGCTCTGACAAGCTATTTAATTAATTAACATCTTTAATTCCTGAATCAATCCACTCAAACCTTTTCACTTATGCTTGAACTTAATCAGCGTGCAGGACTTTAGCATAACGAACCTTTTGAGCTGTTCAGGGAATGTCACCATCCTATACTGGATGTGGTTACCTAGTTCAAATACCAGACAGTCATACACAAATTGATATCACCCAAGACTGCAGATGTACAGGTTCAACTAGAACCTTCTCTACAACTCAAAGTGATATACAATATATGTACACTTTTGTATCCTCATATAGGCTTAAGATTCCATCGAGTCATAGAGATCTAGATTCTTTTAATGTCAGATAAAAGAATCGATCTCGACTTAGGTCCTCATCAATATGTGCCCCACACCAGCATACCAAGACATCCAAGATAAGATGCTTATCCGCATATGCTGCAGCCTACACCGACAGTTTATCCTGAAACTGTCTCAGCTGTGATGACTATTTATATCTCGCTAGGTCAAACGATCCATACGATCTTCCGTGATCTTCTACACACCTTATGATCTCCCTATCGACGAGATAAGAGGATAATTGTGTTTGCGACACATGTTTGTTAATTCAGACAGGAGATGAACATACAACAATTATGATTACCAGTATATTAACCAATAAACCTTGTACATAATATACCAATCATAATGCTTTCAGTATATAAATCCATCACATTTTGGCTCCAAGGGGCGCACGGGCTGATTCCATCCGACATGGGTCTTCGTGGTCTTCATGAAAAGGTTTCAGCATACTCACATGAAAGACCGGGTGTATTTTCAGCTTCTTGGGCAGTTCCAGCTCGTAGGCAACTTTCCCAATCCGCTTGATGACTCGAAAAGGGCCTTCATATCTTCGCACCAAGGCCTTGTGTAAGTCCTTGTGCCAGATCACATTGTGGAGTTTCACCAACACTTGGTCTCCTTCCTTGTACTCCACCAGCCTTCTTTTGAGGTCTGCCCACTTCTTCATCCTCTTTTTAGCCTTGTTGAGACAAGACCGCGCCAAGTCCGCATCTTCTTGCCAAGACTTAGCAAGCTTGTAGGCTGCCGGGCTGCCTCCTTTGTATCCCGCAGCAACTGAACTTGGGGTAGCAGGCTGCTGCCCCATCACGATCTCGAAGGGACTCTTCCCCGTAGACTCACTTCGCTGCAAATTGTAAGAAAACTGGGCAACATCCAACAACTTTGCCCAATCTTTCTGAGTAGAGCTCACATAATGCCGTAAGTAGATTTGAAGTAATGCATTTGCCCGTTCAGTTTGGCAGTCAGTTTGGGGATGCAAACTTGTAGAAAAGTTCAAGTCCGTACCTAGCATTTTGAAGAGCTCCGTCCAGAATTTCCCCGTGAAGCGTGGGTCTCGGTCACTCACAATCGAACTTGGGACTCCCCAATACTTGACCACGTGCTTCAGAAATAATTGGGCTGCCTCCTCCGCCGGGCAATCCTTCTTTGCTGCGATGAAGGTAGCGTACTTAGAGAATCTGTCCACCACCACCATCACCGTTTGGCACCCTTCAGACTTTGGCAAGTTCACAATGAAATCCATGGAAACACTTTCCCATGGTCTCTCTGGCGTGGCCAAAGGCTCAAGTAATCCAGAAGGGACCCGCTGCTCCATCTTATCTTGTTGGCATACAAGGCAAGTTTTCACGTAAGTTTCGATATCATCATAATAATTGGGCCAATAGTACCTTTCTTCCACTAGGGCTCGAGTCCGATGCATTCCTGGGTGTCCCGCCCACTTAGAATCATGGCACTCATGCAGTATCTCCTTCCGAAGGTTGCCGTGCGCCGGCACGTACAACCGCTGCCCCTTTGTGTACAAAAGGCCATTCTCGCACCAAAATTGTCTTGTTTTACCCTCCTTGACTACTTCGATGAGGGCCCTTACTCTTGGATCATGCTGCAAGCTCTCCAGAATCGGCCCCATCAATGAACATTCGGGCCGACTAATGGTTGCTAGCTCCATCTTCCGGCTTAAGGCATCAGCTACTGAGTTGGTCTTGTCGGGCTTGTACTCCAACTCGAAGTCGAACTCCGCCAAGTAATCCTGCCACCGAGCCTGCTTCAGGGTGAGCTTTTTCCGGGTCTGGAAGTAGCTCGTTGCAACATTATCCATCCGCACATTGATTTTTTTTCCCAACAGGTAGTGCCGCCAAGTGCGTAGGCAATGCACCACCGCCGTCATTTCTTTCTCCTGGACGGTGTACCTTCATTCCGTCTCATTCAGCTTCCGGGACTCATAGGCCACGGGATGCCCATCTTGCATCAAGACACCACCAATTGCAAAATCAGAGGCTTCAGTTTCTACCTCAAAAGTTTTCCCATAGTCCGGCAATGCAAGGACCGGCTCCTCGGTCACCGCCTTCTTCAAACGATCAAAGGCCTCTTGACACTTTGTCGTCCACTCCCACTTCTGCCCTTTCTTAAGCAAATCGGTGAGGGGCACCGTTATGCTTGAATATCCTTGGATGAACCGCCGATAGTAGTTCGCCAGCCCAACGAAAGATCGTACCTCTTGCACTTTTGTTGGAGGCTCCCACTCTTTTATAGCCACCACTTTCTTTTGATCCATCCTGACTCGGCCACCGCCCACGATATGGCCAAGAAACGGGACTTCTTGCTGAGCAAATACACATTTTTCCCTCTTCACAAACAGGGAATGTGCCCGCAAGGTGCTAAACACTCGCCGAAGGTGTTCAGCGTGCTCCTCAAGAGTTTGGCTATAGATGACAATATCGTCAAGGTATACAAAAACAAACTTGTCGAGAAAATTGTTGAGTACCTTGTTCATTAGCGTGCAAAATATAGCAGGGGCATTGGTCAAACCAAAGGCCATGACTAAGAATTCATAAGCGCCATACCTGGTTACACACGTCGTTTTGTGGATATTCGGCTCCGCAATCCTTACTTGGTAATAGCCCGATCTCAGGTACAGCTTCGTGAACCATTTCGCACCTCCTAGCTGATCGAATAAATTAGCTATCAACAGGATAGGGTACTTGTTCTTCATCGTGAGCTTATTCAAAGCTCGGTAGTCGATGCACATTCTCAAGCTTCCATCCTGCTTCTTTTGAAATAGCACCGGCGCACCAAAGGGGGACTTTGAGGACCGGATGTGCCCTGCTTCAAGCAATGCTCGGAGTTGCTTTCTGAGTTCTTCCAACTCCGGGGGCGCCATGCGGTAAGGGGCCATGGCTGGGGGTCGTGCTTCCGGGACTAACTCGATTTCATGGTCAACTTCCCTTTGAGGGGGAAGTTCTTTTTGCAACTTGGGCAGCATTACAACTTTATATTTGCCCAGCACCTGGGCAACTTCGGGTGGGACTGCACCATCGTCCCCTCCTTCCTCCGACTTCAATATGGCAAGGTAAGTCTCCTCGCCTTTCTGGACCCCTCGGTTCAGCTGCATGGCCGACAAGGATTTTTCCCCAGCACCCTTCGACCTTCTAACTGGTACAATACATTGACAACGGGCATCTAGGATGCATATGCAGTCCGCGAACGGAACTATCATAGCATTTATACGATCCAGAAAATCCATACCAATGACAAGATCATAGTCATCAAGGGGGATTACCTCGAGAGTTTCCTTCCCGCACCACTGTCCCAAGCAAAGGTCAACATCCCTTGCTACTCCACATGTTGGGATTTCCTCCGAGTTTACCGTCTTCAGCCTTCCTGGCACCTTTTCGACTTGAAGGCCAAGTTTTGTCGCAGCTTCCTTGGAGATGAAGAGGTTTGAGGCCCCCGTATCCACCAAGGCATTCATTTCCCTTCCAGCAACAGCCACCTTTGCAAACATCAAGCCCTTCGACCTCACCTTCTTGGTCTTTATAGAGCTTAGGATCCGTAGCGAGCCCAGCCGCGTATCCTCTTCCTCGTCCGCCTTCAAAATGCTTGCTAACTTGGATCGGGAAGGGCATTCCCGAGCCATGTGCGGGCCATCACACAGAAAGCATTTAATAGGTCGTTTATCTTTAAAATTTTGACTTGTACCCGGTTTATTGTAGCCGTATTTTGGGAGCAGCTTCTTTCCTTCGGGCCGTCCCACTCTATCCCGCTCACCATCATTCTGAGCCTTTTTCTTCGGTTCCTGCTTCTCCGAATGATACTCCGTGAGGGACTCAGCCGTAGTCACCGCAGAGTGCAAGTCCTGAACGCCCCGACACTGCAGTTCTTGCGTGGCCCATGACTTTAACCCATCCATAAAATGGAAGAATGCCTCCTTATCTCCCATCGAAGGCACTTGGAGAATTAACTTCGTGAACATTCCGCAATACTCACGAAGGTCGTTCTTGTACTCCAACCGATGCAGCTTTGCCCGTGCCTCATCTTCGGCATAGGCCGGGTAGAATTGTTTCCGAAATTCTTCCCAAAATTGCTCCCAGCTCTCAATCGGTTCCCCACTCCGATCATCACACCTGCATCTCCACCATAGAAGCGCAGTATCAAGAAGGTACATAGAGACCATGCCAACCTTAGCACCGTCGTCTTCCACTCCCGTCGCACGGAAATAGTTCTCCATACTCCAGATGAAGTTATCCACCTCCTTGGCCACCCTCGAGCCATTAAAACCTTTCAGTCTAGGGACATCTGGACTAGGTCCCAAGTTGGCCTCGCCAGCCCCGTCGGCACGTTCCCTTTTTACTCGGGCCAAGTCCATCCGTAGCCTTCCAATCTCGCCCTGCAAGTCCTCGATAAGATCATGTAAGATAGACATTTCCTTACCAGCATCATCGGCAATGCGGTCAAGAGCCCTCTGGAAGCTATCCTTGAGTTCGCCCAACTCTCCGCGCACCTCCTCGGTCGCGGTGGATGCTTCCTGCACGTCCCCCTGGACTTCAGATAGAAGGATTTCTACCTTAGCAACACGCCCTTCGAACGTGGCCATAAGATCCCTGGAAGGCTCACGAGTCTTCTTGCTCTTATTCTTCGCCTCATCTCCGACCTTGGTCATCTCGCTCTCGTTAGACATATGGAACCGACCCTTTCCCCCTCAGACACCACGCGAACGTGGCTCTGATACAACTTGTCACGAGATGGGAGTTTAGTACTTGAAGTACACGAGTTTGCTCCTGAACCCTGCGGCCGTAGAACCGAGTTCTAAGCAGCCTAGCCAAGAAACCTTGCTGAGAGAGAATATAAGGGACGAGAGTGAGAGAGGGACTAGAAAATCTTGGAGAATGCTTGTTGAGCTTTATTTCTTTGAGAATTGGATGCATTACAATGAGGGGAAGGACCCTATTTATAGGAGTCACTGGGTCCTTCTAGATAGTGCAGTACAAAGTACAAAGTATAGTACAAAAGTACAATAGTGGGTTACAGATGTCAAGCATTACCCTATTATTTTATTATTTTCCTTTAGTGAGCCAGCCTTGCCCTTCCTTCCAGATCCTTCTGACGGGTCAACGGGTCATTAGGCTCCATACGTGCCACAAGCATGGCTATTGTTTCGGTGGAGGCCGACTACATCAACCGGGGTGCAAGCAGTTCGTCGGGAACTGCCAGGACGGAGGTGAACTACATTGGCGGTGGTTATCACAATAACTACCGAGGCAATCAAGGGTATCATTACAACCATGGGCGATCTTACCCTGGTTTTTCTCATTCTAACCCTTCTTCTGCAGAACACCCTCCGCCTGGTTTTGATGTAGGCACAGGAGGAGAGATTGTGGAAAGAAAGAAGTCAGTGCTGGAAGAGACGCTTGAGAAATTTATCAAGAGCTCCGACAATCGGTTTGGAAAAGTAGAAACCGAAGTGAAGGGGATGGCCAACCACATGCAGCTGATGACGAAACACCTTCAGATGATGGACACACAATTGAGCCAGATTGCCACCACACTCGGCAACCAACACAAGCCTGGACAGCTTCCGAGCACAACGGAGGTAAACCCAAGGGCTCAAAAAGACTGCAAAACTGTCACTCTTAGGTCCGGGATGAGTTACAAGAGTCCCGAGATGGCTGTGGATGATTTGGGAGGCAAAAAAGGGCAAAGTTGCACAGGACAGGGATCCACGTCGATCGACGAACCACCCGCGTCGATCGACGCAGAAGAGAAAGCCCCGTCAATCGATGTCACCCTACGTCGATCGACGCCGAAATCTTTTCCAGGCACGAAGCTGAAGCAATCTGAAGATCAACCCCCTTCTATACCAATCCCACAGTGGTTCGCGAAGCAGAGAGAGGACGAGAAGTTGTCCAGATTTGTGGAAAATCTAAAGAAGGTCAGCATCAACATCCCGCTGATCGAAGCACTATAGAAGATCCCGGGGTACATGAAGTACCTCCAAAAATTGATGAGTGAAAAGAAGCAGTTCGTGGAGAACGAGACGGTGAAGATCCACAAGCAGTGCAGCCTGCTACTTCAAGAGCAGATGCCCATCAAGAGAAGCGATCCTGGGTGCTTCTCTATTCTGGTTGAGATTGGTGGACACACATTCGAGAGAGTACTATGTGATACTGGGGCCAGTATCAACCTGATGCCGTACTCCATCTACAAGCGTCTCAACATCGAAGAGATGAGGCCCACAACAATCACCCTGCAAATGGTGGACCGGTCTATGTCCCGCCTGAAAGGTATACTAGAGGATGTGCTCATTTGCGTGGGCCATCTCATTTTTCCTGCAGATTTTGCGGTGCACGAGATGAAGGAGGACGAGAACATACCCATGATCTTGAGGCATGAGTTTCTCGACACTAGCGCTGCTCTCATTGACTATCGAGGCGGCGAGATCACACTCCAGGCGAACGATGAGAAGATCACCTTTGTGATCGACAAGAGCAAAAACAAAGCGGAGTGCAAGCGAATCTCCACTACTGAGGAAGGAGATGAAACTGAAGAGGAAGAAGCAGCTGCCATCGAATGGGAGCGAGGAAATGGAGGGGTGAATCTGTCCAATACGCCGCCTTTTTCTGCGCTCACCACCATTGTCAAGGATCGAAAGGTTTATATGGTGGATGCCAAAGTTCGGCGAGTCTGGACCCGACCTCCTTGGCGATAATTTGAGGTATCGTCGAGCTGCGACATTAAATCAAGCACTTGTTGGGAGGTAACCCAACATTTTCCGTATTTTCTTTTCAATTTTCATTTTTCTTTTGAATTCTATTATTTTAGTTAACAGTATTTTGCTGTTTAATTAAAAAAAATGGAGAACAGCTCGATGTCGATCGATGCTGCCTGGCGTCGATCGACGCCGAGCAGCCCGGCGTGATACTCTTCGATCCACAGCAAGGATCAAGAAGAAGGCTTCGCATCAATCGACGTGAAGTGCTAGCTGCAAAAATTCACACCGCGCAATGTTCGAAGACTCAGGGAGATAAAAAGTTGATGTCTGAGATTAATTACCTGGTATCGTTCCCTCTTTTGTCTGATTTTCAAACTTATTCCACTCTTCGAGTTGGAAATAAGTTTGGGAGGATGTGGACAAGAGATGAAACGTTATATCTTTTATTTATTCTGCTTTCCGTCTTTAACTTTTCAGTTTTATTCTATTTTGTGTGAAATTTTTTGAGTTTTGATATAACCCCAATGAGATTGTGAGATTAGAATCGGTTGAGGTTTGAGTTCGAATTGATTGTGATTGTGGTTAGATATCTGCCTATTAATGTAGAATACCGCATGATGGGATTGATTTGACACTTATGCTTGCATGATGATTGAGCTTATTTGAAATTGAATGTGGAAGAAAATTTTGAACCCTTGTGTGAGAAATTTGAGCCTTTATTTCGTTTGATGTGAGATTCACATGTGTGTTTTTATTTCTCTAGAACTTGCCTATTTTCTGTGTTGAGACTGCATAGTGTGCACAACTTCCCTAAACATTGTCCCTTCACATTAAATTTTCCCTAGTTAGCCACTTTTGAGCCTATACAAAAAAATTTCTTTCCTTGTTTATGAGATTAAGAAGAAGTATTGGTTTCGCTCATGTCTTGAGTTGTGGTATATGGGGTGGAATGATTGTGCGATGGAGATAAGAAAATATAAATTTGTGGTGAAAAGATGTGTGAGAAAGAAGCTCAAAGAAATAATTAGAATTGTCATAACCTCTCTGAAGATAAAAGAATACAAAATTATAAAAAGAGCATAAGAGGTTCATACGAGCTAGAAAAAAAGGTTGTGTATTTGTTGATATATTTTAGGAGAAGGTTGGATGATGAATAGAAGGTGGTTTGGATTGATTGAGGAAGTACAACTTGATTGATTTTAGTCACTTGGCCATATTTCCCTACCTTTCACAAAAAGCCTACATTACAACCCAATGAAAGTCCTTTTTGATTCTAGACTTGTGTGCACATTCTAGCAGTGGAGATATTAGACAATTTGCAAGCCTCTGGTAGAAATTTCTTCATACATGTTGTTGAGTGCTTTCATCTATACCTTAAACACTTGAGAGTTGAGCGATACACTTCCTGTGAGTTCTTCCACTGTTGATGAATTTTCTGTCTCTTTCAAATTGCTCGTGTGTAGTGGAGTTTTGATTCTTGACTGTGATGAATCTTATGAGGCATTGCACTTTAATCGCATGATCTTTTGATTTCTTTCTTGCCTATTGATTGAGGATAATCAAACGTTCAAGTTTGGGGGGTTTGATAAGTTCATTATTTTACTCGCTTATCTATATTATTTTCTACTATTTTATTTAGTTTTATTGATTTTATATATGTATATTCTATGCATGAGTCTATATTAGGTGGTATTATGTGCGTTTTGGTGTTTTTGCAGGTTTTAAACCTAAGTTCACGAGAAAGCCATTCCGAAAGCAGTGACGTGTAAGAGTAGCAGTGAAGAGTTCTTCCACAAGATGAATTCGGGCTATTGGCGCATGGCATTGGATGATGCTTTGAGTTAGCTCTCCAACACAACTGGAATCGGGTCAATCGGAGTTCGGAAGAGGAAGTTATGGCCGAAACCGTGAGACCGCGCAGAAGGGGCGAGACACCACGTCGATCGACGCCAATCAGCATCGATTGACGCCAAAGAGGAAGCCACGTCGATCGACGCCAATCAGCAACGATCGATGCGGGTCTGCTGATGCGGGAAATTTGATGAAAATTGGATTTATTCATATCTTTAGCCCTAGATTTGATAGGATACACATCCACCCCTATAAATACCTATGTAAATTCGATTTTTCAGTATTCCTTTTTCATATTTTCAATCTGCAATTTAGGTTTTAGAGTTTGGAGTCTTGGGGAACACGAAACTCTTTATTTTTCTTGTAAGTTCTTTATGTTTATGCAATACAATATGTTTTCTTTTGGATTTCTATCTGCGATGAGTGGCTAGAAACCCTAGCGGGTTCTAGGGGTTGATATTATTATGGATGCATGTTAGGATTAATTAATTAGGTACATGATTCCGGTGTTTATTTCATAATTCTAGATTAATTCAAGGACCGAGAGGTGACGATTAATTTAGATGTCTAGCTATTGATAGAAGGACCGAGAGGTGAATATTGATAGTGGGATTAGGAATGCATTATACTATCTACACTATCCAAAAAGATGTACTAGACTGTAGGAATTGAACTGATTCGCTTATCACATTGACTAATTTGGTGTACTTTGAGACCGAGCGGAGATAGTCACTAATTAGTAATTTAGGTTATATTTTCCAAACAAGGAAATATAGCGTTATTGCAGTATTCCACCTGTTAAATTAATTGGTTCCTACATGTCATCCATAATAAGAATTCTTCCCTAGAATCTGTGTTCTTTTAAATTTGATTTTAAAACCTCTTTAATTTTCCGTATTGTCATCTTTATTTTTCAAATAAAACCCTGATTCTGAATTCCTCAAACAATGAATCTTAGGATTACAGCTAGTACATAGGATAATTTCCCCACACAATTCCCCTGAATCAATAACTTTAGGGTTTACAAATTTATTTGCCGCTGTTATTATAATTAATCTGTTAGAAATAATAGTGATCAGGGACCTCAAGGAGTACTACTGCAACAAGACTCCTTAGTATGCTGACTATGCTAATTATTTTTTTCTGCCAGCGCCCTAGTTGACACATGTCACGGACCTCGAGTTCCGTGACAATTGGTTTATGGCCACCCGGCCCACATGGACAGGACCAGGAGTTCCCGAGGTGGACCACATACCTCCCGCTTGCTGCACCGCGATGGCACACCACCAGATTAGCGGGTTTGTACCCGTGAGGAGGAGGCTGAGCAATTGGCCGAGGAGCGGCGCTGGGCTGAGCAGCAGAGAGATGTGCCGCCCCGATCTTATCCCCCCCCCCCATTTCAATCCGATCCACCATTCCTTGCAGGTGGAGGGGATGGCGCATCTACTTCCTATGGCGGCGCCAGTACTTCCGGCACTGTCCCCGACTAGGGGCCGTTTCTTTAGTTTATGCAGGACCAGATTGCAGCTACAGCTAGCTTCCGCACCGAGCTTCGAGCGGTGCATGATCATTAGTTGGTGCACGACACTACTCTTGCCGACATCAGGGCTCAGCAGACTGCACACACCGCCGCCGTGGCGGATCTATCCCGCCGGATGGAGGAGCACTTCACATCCTTTGATCCAGCCTTGCGCTATGGCCGGCGGAACAGGAGGGATGCGCCCGATCAGAGCCCGCCGCGAGAGTGAGGTTTAGATTCCTTTCCTACAGGCTGACTTTCAAACTTTTTCTCTCCTTCGTGTTCAATAAGTTTGGGGGAGGATGACTTGTGGGAATGGAATCCTTTATCATTTACTTGCTTTACTTATGTATTTCTGTTTTGATGTATTACAGTTATTTCCCAGTAATCAGCCATTTCCCTTTACTTTGTTTCCTTTTCGTTGTATTTGTTCTAGTTTAGTTATTTCCAATGTATTTGCTTGCTTTCCTTTATAATTGTTTTTAGGTTAAAAATCTGTTAAGTGTGACTTGAGATTCTGTACTATTCCTTCTCTAGTTATGAATTTGGTTGATTGATGATTGGTCTATACTGAGATTGAGACAATTAGGATTGCATGATGAGTAGCCGATGATAGGAGAATTCCGCATGATGAGTTGCTCTCTGATTCTGAATTTTGCTTGATTTATCTGGTTTGGATTTGATACTGTTAGGGAAGAACACAATAACCAAGTGAGATTTGTGCCTAAATTTTCTTTCATGTGTGATTAAGTTTGCAGTGGGATTCTAGAACTTGGCTTATTTCTCTCTCGAGACTATATTGATGTAAAACTTGGTGAAAATGATCTTAGGCATCTCTTTTCTTAGCCTTATCCCAAACACTAACCCTACACATGACCACTTGTAGCCACTTTGAGCCTGAAAAGTCTTTTCCTTATATAAGTAGTGTTCTGGTGAGTCAGTTGTGGAATTGAAATGGTGAAAAGGAAAAATAAATGAGAAGGGTAGCTTGACTACGAGTTGTGTGGATTGTTGGATATCTCATGAATTTGAGTTTACTTGAAAAAAAAAGAGAGAGAAGAAAAAGTTTACCCCCTTGTTTACAGTTGGGTTTTGTTTGTGCTGTGGTTTAAATTGTTGGGATAAGTTCACAAGGTGAACATGTGTTGAAAACGTGTGTATAAGGGTAGAAAAGAGGAAGTTGAATAATAGATGTGGTGTGGTTTGATAGTTGGGAAGTTGTTGAAATCATAAGTGTGTTAGTCACTCAGCCTAAAACGACCTACCTTCTAGGAAAGCCCCATTACAACCATATTAAAGACCTTTTTGATTCACTGAGTCATTTACTTTCCAAGCAGTGGAGAGATGAGAAATTTGTCAAACCTATGGTTAAGAAAATTGTATTACTTTGAATTGAGTGAAACACATGTCTTAAACACTTGAGTGATGAGTGATTGTTGAAATTCTTTCCATCTGTGAGGTTCTTCCCGAAACTGTTGATGATTTGAATTGGATTTTGATTGCTTTATCTTTTGGATGAGAGTTTACTTAGATTGTGATGAATCTTGTGAGGCATTGCACATCTCGGTTTGCATGATTTACAGTTTCTTTTGGTGTTTTGATCGAGGACGATCAATAGTTCAAGTTTAAGGGAGTTGATTAGTGCGTTATTTCGTTCACTTATCAATGGATTTTTAGGTAATTTTAATAATATTATGGTGTGTTTACTTTAAATTCTTAGCACCGCATTAGTTTTATATCTAAGTTGTTTGTTATGCTGAAAAATGTAGGTTTTTGGAGTGAAAATCGACTAAGTATGAAAAATGGAGTTTTCTGTCGTGCGCTCTGTTTTGATCGACAATATTCCTATTGATCAAAACAGAGGGAAGTTGTTCCGAAGAGTTTGGTGTTGAAGATTGAGCCGATCGACAGAAGGAGACGGTCTTGTCGATTGATAGGGACCCCAAAGTTGAGCAGTCGACAGGGCATGTATGTCGTTCGGAAGCTGAGGATGTATCTCGATCGACAGGATTTGCGTCGATCGAGATACGGGTTATTTAGGCGAAATTTATTGCTTTTAAGTTATTTCCATGTTGGGACAATTATGCTTAGTATATATAGTTTTGTTTAGGCGAGATTTAAGACTTATGCCAGTTTTTAGACTTAAACCTAGAGTTTTTATTGTTCTCTCATTATTTTTTACTTGGATTGAAGATTGGATTGAAGATTGTTCAAGACTGGATTCAATTCAACATTGATTTTTATTTATGAAGAACTTTTACAGGTTTTATTCTTTCATATTTTTGTTTATCGTGAATATGTGTAGGTAATCCTTTATTCAGATTCTAGGGTTTATGTGATTGTCTTAGATGCATGTTTAGGAAATCAAATCGATCAATATTTTAAATTGGTTTATCAATTCTTGTGTTTTTCTTAATCTGATTAAATTGGCCATTTGATTAGGTTTTCATAATTAATTAATTTGAGACTGAAAGGTGAAAATTGATTAATGGATTTTTAATTGTGTCTGAGAGGAAGAATTTGATCCATAGGAATAAATCTGATGTTTTTGGGAGTTGTTAATTTTCCTAGAGACCGAAAGGATATAGGAAATTGACAATCTACTTTATGAATTGCCAATCCCTGGGATTTGTAATATTTTTCTGATGTTCCACCTAAATCTATATTTTAATTGATCGACAAATTTTCCTTGCATGCTATCCCTGACGTGAACTTGTCCTGTAATCTGATCTTTTCTCTAGTGTTTAAAAACTTGGTTTTAAACCTCTGCTTTAATAAAATTTTATTGCAAAATTTAGTTTTAAGTTCAAAACCCCTTCAAATTTTTATTTACTTGGACAATAAACCAAAAACAAATATTTCATATGAGGTATTCGCTTTTACAATCTCCCTGGGATCAATAAATTTAACTTGTCACTACTCTATAAGTATCATTAATAAAATAGTGATCAATCTCCCAATCTCATTCAGGTTATATCAATACTCAAAAATTTTCCCCACAAAATAGCATCAAACAAAAAAAATTAAAGATGGAAAGCAGAATAAATAAAAGATAGAACGTTTCATCTCTTGTCCACATCCCCCCAAACTTTTTTCCAACTCAAAGAGTGGAATAAATTTGAAAATCTGGCAAAAGACGGAACGATACCTGGTAGTTGATCTCCGACATCAACTTTTTATCTTCTGGAGTCTTCAGAGATCGCGCGGCGTGAATTGTTGCAGCTGGCACTTCGCGTTGATTGATGCAGGGTGATAAGCTCATTATTTTACTCGCTTATCTATATTATTTTCTACTATTTTATGTAGTTTTATTGAGTTTAATTATATATTCTATGCATGAGTCTATATTAGGTGGTATTATGCGCATCTTGGTGTTTTTGCAGGTTTTAGGCTTAAATTCACTTGAAAATCGTTCCGAAAGCAGTGACATGTAAGAGTAGCAGTGAAGAGTTCTTCCACAAGAGGAATTCGGGCTATTGGCACATGGCAATGGATGATTTTTTGAGTTAGCTCTCCAATGCAACTGGAATCGGGTCAATCGGAGTGCGGGGCCAAAACCGTGAGACAGCGCAGAAGTGGCGAAAGGCCCCATCGATCAACGCCAATCAACATCGATCGACGCCGAAGAGAAGGCCACGTCGATCGATGCCAATCAGCCACGATCGACGCGAATCTGTCTGCTGAAGCGGAAATTTGATGCAAATCGGATTTATTCATATCTTTAGCCCTAGATTTGATAGGATACACATCCACCACTATAAATACCTAATAAAATTCGACTTTTTGAATAAGCTTTCATTCCCTATCATACCAATCATCATATTTTTCAGTTTTTAGAGTTTGGAGACTTGGGAAACACGAAACCTTTTATTTTTCTTGTAAGTTCTTTATGTTTATGCAATACAATATGTTTTCTTTTGGATTTCTATCTGCGATGAGTGGCTAGAAACCCTAGCGGGTTCTAGGGGTTGATATTATTATGGATGCATGTTATGATTAACTAATTAGGTTCATGATTCCTGTGTTTATTTTATAATTCTTGATTAATTCAAGGACCGAGAGGTGACGATTAATTTAGATTTCTAGCTATTGATAGAAGGACCGAGAGGTGAATATTGATAGTGGGATTAGGAATGCATGATACTATCTACACTATCCAAACAGATGTACTAGACTGTAGGAATTAAACTGATTTGCTTATCAGATTGACTAATTTGGTGTACTTTGAGATCGAGCGGAGATAGTCACTAATTAGTACTCTAGGTTATATTTGCCAAACAAGGAAATATAGCATTGTTGCAGTATTCCACCTGTTAAATTAATTGGTTCCTACATGTCATCCATAATAAGATTTCTTCCCTAGAATCTGCGTTCTTTTAAATTTGATTTCAGAACCCTCTTTAATTTTCCGTATTGTTCTCTTTACTTTTATAAAACCAAAACCCTGATTTTGAATTCCTCAAACAATGAATTTTAGGATCATAATTAGTACATAGGATAGTTTCCCCACACAATTCCCCTGGATCGATAACCTTAGAGTTTACAAATTTTTTTGCCACTGTTATTATAATTAATCTGTTAGAAATAGTAGTGATCACAGGGTTGCGTCGATCGACGTGAAGCCTTCTTGTCGATCCCGTTGGGGATCGAAGTGTAACACATAAGCTGCTCAGCGTCGATCTATGCCGAGGGTGTACTCCATTTTTTTTAAACTGCAAAACAATTGTTAACATAAAAAATAAAAGCAAAAATAACAGAAATTCAAAATAAAAACAAAAATTGAAAAGGAAACACGTAAAAGGTTGGGTTACCTCCCAACAAGTGCTTGATTTAACGTCGCAGCTCGACGATACCTCAAATCACCACCAGGGAGGTCGGGTCCAGACTCGTTGACCTTTGGAATCCATCATGTACTCCTTTTGGTCTTTGACAATGGTGGTGAGCTCGGAAGGAAGTGGCTTAGATGACAATTTAACTCCTTCGTTTCCTCGTTCCCACTCAATGGCAACTGCTTCCTCCTCCTCAGATTCATCACCTTCTTCAGTAGTGGAGATCTGATTGCACTCCGGCTTCTTCTTGATCTTGTTAATCAAAAGGTGATCTTCTCGTCATTCACCCGGAGTGTGATCTCGCCGCCTCGACAGTCAATGAGAGCGGCGCTGGTATCGAGAAACTCACGCCCCAAGATCACGGGCATGTTCTCATCCTCCTTCAACTCGTGCACCACGAAATCTGCAGGAAAAATGAGATGGCCCACGCGAATGAGCACGTCCTCTAGTATACCTTTCGGGCGGGACACAGACCGGTCTGCCATCTGTAGGGTGATTGTCGTGGGCCTCATCTCTCCGATGTTGAGATGCTTGTAGATGGAGTACGGCATAAGGTTGATACTGGCCACAGTATCACACAGTACTCGCTGAAATGTGCAACCCCCGATCTCAACCAGAATAGAGAAGCATCCAGGATCGCTTCTCTTGATGGGCACCTGCTTTTGCAGTAGCAGGCTGCACTGCTCGTGGATCTTCACCCTCGTTCTCCACAAATTGCTTATTTCTACTCATGAATTTCCGGAGGTACTTCATGTACCCCAGAATCTCCTTCAGTGCTTCGATCAGCGGAATGTTGATGCTAACCTTCCTTAGATTCTCCACAAATCTGGAGAACTTGGAGTCCTCCTTTTGCTTCGCGAACCGCTGAGGGAACAGAATAGGAGGGAGTTGATCTTCAGACTGCCTCAGCTTCTCGCCTGGAATGGGCTCCGGTGTCGATCGACGCAGGGTTGCATCGACCGACGTGGCTCTGTGTGTGCGTTGATCAATTCGGGGTGCATCGATCGACGTGCGTGCCTCGACCGGATTCTTCCGCTTTGGCTCGCTCTCTTCGTCGCTTGAAATGGGCTCGCGTTGATCCTCGACATCGATTAATTTGGCCGGTTTGAAATTTAATTTTCAAACTGGCAGTTTGAAAATTTTGAAACCGGTCAAATTTAGTTTGGTTACGGTTTGGAGGCTCAAACCGGCCGTATCGGTCGGACCGGCCATATTTATGTGTGTGTATATATATATATACATATATATATATATATATATATATTAAATATATTATAATTAATTAATATAATTTGTAGTTCATTTGTTAAGTTTCTACTTTTTCATAGAATTAGCGCATGTTTAAATTTCTTGGCCAACATACACTAGTTTTTGTTTTAATTTTTTTTTTTTATCAAAAATCAACTAATAAGCATTAATATTATTATTTTATATAAATTTTTAAGATAAATTAAATATGAACATTGTTATTATAATTTTACATGTCTCTTTCGATTTTACATTTGGATTTTAAGGTTATAATTTTAATACAATTGACCCATGTGTTTCTTTTGGTTTTACATTTAATTATAAATATAAGATTTTTAAAATTAAAATTACATTATTATAAGTAGTAACAAATAATAGAAATCAATTAATTTGTATTTAGGCCCCTAGTTTTCTACAAATTATAGTAGATTGTTGAAAGTTCAAACATATTTCATTTCAAACCTGCCGAACCAAATTGTATTTTATACAGTTTGGCCAGTTTGGTTTCGAAAAATTATTTGGTCGGTTTGATTTGAAAGATTTTCAAACCATACCTATTGGTTTGGCCGAGATTTTTCTTCCAAACTGGACCGCAAACACCCCTAATCCTTGTGATATCTTTGGATCCCAATTGAGTAGAACATATTCTTAGCATGCAATACGTGATTCTTGTTATTGTTTCGGTACATGAGCTATGGGCTATGTTTCCATACATAGACCCACAAACTTCTTTTGTTTTGAAGTCTCGTTTGTTTGTTCCAAGTTATACTTGACGTGAGACCCACGTGGAGGTCATTACTTGAAATCTAGTTTCTTCGGATTGTTGCTTAGCATGCTTAGTTATTTCATTTGATGTCCATGTTGAATCTTTATTGAAGTATCATGAATCTTATTTCAAATCACTTCTTTTCAAGTCATGAGTCTTTGTTACTTTTGAATCAAGTTGCTTCTGCTATGTATATCTATCATTCACGTTTGAAATTATATCATCTCAACACTATAATTGCTTCATTTGTTGATAAATGATTTTTAAAGCACTAAAACTCTTAGCATGCATTGTTCGCACGTGGGTCTGTCGCATATGCTCGGTTTGGGGGCGCGACATAAAATTTTAGTTTTTAAATTATATTATAATAAGTAATAACTAATAATAGAAATCATCTAATTCACATTTAACCCCTAGTTCTCTATAAAATTACTAAAGTCTCCACTCTCATACATTATAGTACATTGTTAAAAGTTGAAAAACATATTTCATTTCATTTAGTTTAATCGGCCGAACCAAACCATTTTTCATACAGTTAGGCTGGTTTGGTTTGAAAAAACCTCAAAGCGTACCTATTAGTTTGACCGATATTTTGCTTCCAAATTGCTCAAACCGGACCGCAATCAACTCTATTATGTACAATTGTCCGCAACATAGAACCAAATCTGAATTGACAATATATATTTGGAAGATAGAGCATTGAAAGGTTTAGAATCCAACAATACTTGTTCCGAATAAATCAAAATATGTGGTTATTTGTCTACTCTAATATTAATTACTACGAATTGTAATTGTGATATCCTTTTATCTAATCTCTGTGGAAGCAAGCGTTAGGATGAGAGAGAGCTGAAGTCGCCGGTGTGAACGCAAGAAGTCAAGTGCGAAAAAGATATTGTCCTTTTTGGGGTGACTTGTGCTCCCTCAGATTTGGCATTTCTATATAAATAAATTACTAACTCATCTTACCAAGCATCACCGATGTCTACGTCCAACTTCGACCCCTCTCCCTCGCCGGGGAACGGCGGGCCTTCAGCTGGAGGTACGTAAAATTAAAGATTTAAAGTTATCTAATTCATATAAAATGCTAATTGAATAAAGTTTTGGTGAAATTGATATATTCGTCTTTGCTTATTTTTCTCCATTTTATAGTTGATAACATGTAGAATTATATATATTTAAATTAGTTTGATTATTTGAATTATTTTGTTGGATCAATATTAATTCTAAACGATATATTAAAAGGAATGTTTGCATTATTCAATACATAATATTTCAATCAATTTAAATCGACCAGTTAAATTATTTTTACGTAATTTAATTTGGTACAATTATTTAATCTATTTTATTTGTGAAATTCTAATTGACACTTCACTCAAATTGATCAAATTAAATAGTTAATATGGTTATGCATGATTGCCGGGGTAGATAACAAGTTTCGATTCACATTGCGTAAAATTGACAAGATTGTGCATTGAAAGGATTTTAAACTTATCCTATTTTATGGCGCAAGTGACTAGGAACCCATTTTTTTTTAAAAAAAAGTAAAATTAGAAACCAACAACCTTTCTCCATATCAAACAAAATATGTGGTGATCTGTCTAGCTTACATTGTTTAATACGAATTCTAGTCATCGTTTCTTCTTCTTTTTTTTTCTTTCGAAATTAATGTACGCGCTTAATCATTTGCCCTCCAAGACCCGGTCGGACTGCATGACTCATCTCTATCTGAGAGAGAGAGAGAGAGCGTTGAAGTCGTCCGTAAGAATGCATGAAGTCAAGAGCGAAAACGATATCGATGGTACGTTGCTCAGAGCCTCAGATTTTGCATTCTTATATAAATAAACAAACTCATCCTACAAAGTATTAGCGATGTCTACGTACGAATACAACCCCTCTCCAGCGGCGGGGAACGCCGGACCTTCAGCTGCGGGTAAGTAGAAACATTTTATCATTCACAGATTCACTACTTAAAAGATTTCATTTCTCATCTACGTCTCAATACCTGCAAACCATCTCCATCTGCAGCTGTAGTCATCACCATTGTAATACACATACTAATCTCCTGCTACTGCGGCAGGAAGATGAGGAAGGCCATAGCGTCCGATCAGAGGGCCGCAGTCGCCCCGCCACCACCACCATTGAGCGTCATCCAAGTCTGGGAGGTCGACGCCCCCACCATGGAGAAATTCTTCCATGAATTGGCTAGAGAGAAGGCCGTTCGCTTCACTGCTCAACAGCTTTTCACCTTCACGGAGAATTACTCCACGTTGCTGGGCTGCGGAGGTTTCGGCAAAGTGTACAAGGGGAAGTTCCCTAACGGAGTGAAAATCGCCGTCAAAGTCCTCAACAGGGACGCAAGCCGCAACGTGGAGGAGCAGTTCATGTCGGAGGTGGGAACAATCGGGAGGACTCACCACATAAATCTGGTGAGGCTGTATGGATTTTGCTACGACCAGTTCATGATTGCCTTGGTTTACGAGTTCATGGAGAATGGATCGCTAGACAGGCATTTGTTCAGCGAAGCTCGAGAGCTGGAGTGGGAGAAGCTTCATGAGATCGCCATTGGAACAGCCAAAGGCATTGCCTACTTGCACGAAGAGTGCCAGCAGAGGATCATTCACTACGACATCAAGCCCGGGAATGTGCTCCTCGACTCCAATTTCAACCCTAAAGTTGCAGATTTTGGGCTTGCTAAGCTCTGCAACAGGGAAGATACACACGTTACCATCACTGGGTATAGGGGGACTCTAGGGTACTTGGCCCCAGAGTTCATGCTCAAGAACTTCCCCATAACCTATAAATGCGATGTGTACAGCTTTGGGATACTTCTGTTTGAGATAGTTGGGAGAAGGAAAAACACGAGAAGTGGAGGCGATGAAGAGAGTTTGGACTGGTTCCCCAAGACTGTGTGGGAAGAGTACGAGAAGGGCGAGCTGATGGCATTGGTAGAGTCATGTGAGGTTGAGGAGAAAGAAATAGTGAAGGCTGAGAAAATGGCTAAGGTGGCGTTGTGGTGCGTGCAGGACTCACTGGAGACGAGGCCGCCGATGAGTGCAGTGGTGAAGATGCTGGAAGGAGGAGTGGAAATCATGCCACCACCAAAACCGTTTCACTATCTGTTCGCAGTGGGGACGGATGTGCTGAAGCCACCGAGTGGCTCTAACACATCGGACTATTCGACGAGTGAAGCATCAAACTCGTGTTGGTACAAAGAGACCATCACTACCACTCCTGTCATGTCCAAGTACGAGATTCAGGTTGCAAGTTCTTTAGTGTTTTACCATAGCTTGTGGATGATGATGGTGGTTATATAGTATGTGTAAAAATATAGGAGACTCTGTTAACATGCACAAGGGCTTAGATTCAATCCATCTTTTGTTGGCCAAGTCTTTTTGCCAGAATAATTGAAATATTTGGTCATTAATCCAAGGTTCTGTAAGCTATAGTTGGTCAGCTAATCTTGTTTACGCATACATGGCAGCAAATCCATATTAATCATAAAGAGCTAGGTCCAAGAAGTCATCCATTGTTTAGAAAGGCTTGATAATTAAGGTCTCCGATTGTATGCTGATCAAAATGGACTCCCTCTCGCTTCAAATCATTCCAAACCATCCTAGCTTCTTCATCTACCTTTCTGTTTCTGGAAAGCATCATAAGCATTGTTGGACTTACTGGAGTTGCATCAATATTATTATAGTAGTTTATTCTCCATAAATAGTAGATTTTGTAATTATAACATAATGCATTACAAGGAAGGGGAAGGGATAATAAATCTAAGTAGAACCGATCGTGGATGCATAAGACTAGAGATGGGTTTCCGGAACTAATGCAGACTCGAAAGCATTAGGATTGGGCGGACCAACTACTAGAAAAGGGGAATTGGGCATCTGAAAGAACCTTTAACCATCCAGAAGAACAAATCAAGTGGCTAGAGCAATTCAGGGACAATAGTTAATAAACTGGTTGTAAAAAGGGCAATAAAATTATAGAGAGAGAAAGAGTGTACCTAGTGGCAGTAGGGCACACCTTATATGTTGTCCTAATTATGTCATCTTCAACCCGAAACATCAAACTCAAACTCAAACTCAAAATACAGTAAATATCAAATTAATCAGTAATTTATTTCCAACCCAAAACATCAAACCCATACACAAAAGAATATTTTCAGGATATTCTTTTCAAATATTACCAATATATTTATCAAATTTACAATTTGATCCCTTTATTAAATTCAATAAAATAAGTTATTACACTATAATTAATCATTAACATTTATTTAATTTGATCCCTTCTTATTTTAACATTTAATTAAAAAATCAAAATTAAAAATTGTTAAATATAAAAAAACAAATAACAACAAAATGAAATAAAAAATAAATGCACAAAATATATTCTTCTAGTGAAGAAAAACTAAATGTATAAAAACCCCAATAAATAAATAAACTAACTAAAACAATTCAAATTAAATAAAACTGAAATATGATAAAATAAGATTTGAATTTCCAAAAGATTAAAAAAAAAAGAAAAAAATCCAAAAAGTTAAAGTTTATAAATATAAAAAGGAAATGGGTCGTCTAGCAAATAAAAGAGAGATTTGCGTTTTCCTACAGCACCTACACAAATTTGCGAATATAGAGGCATCGGAAATTGAAAATCTTAATTTGAGTCTGCGTTTAGTGTTGGGTTGGAAAAAAAAAATTGCAAAATTTGAGGTTTGGTGAAGGATTAGAGATGGTCTTAGGAACATCCCGAACTAGTGACATACTAGGGGTAAGACGAGTTATATAGTCTAAGGAGTTCTGATTAGAAGACTACCTACCATGAATTGGCCAAATTGTTGGAAACTGGTGAATGTCAGTCAAAAGCAAACTCATCATAAAAAGACCATCCACTCTAAACTCTTTAGATGTTTGACATACATTAAGCATTTAAAGGATATTTAATTAAATAGAACAAATTAATCAAACAAGTTAAATCTTTTGAGAAACATACAAGCTTCAAATGGATAGTACTCGGTGATACTGAAGTTGATAAAACTCAACTCCGCTCACTACAAGAAATTTAGCTTATAGTGACACCCTTATTTTAACACACATACAAAAATGTAGTTATATTATATGTATCATGACAATTGTCACAAAAAAATGGTGTTAAATGAATAATAAATATATTTTTTAATTTAGAAAAAATATTAAATTTTACAACTGTTTTACCCCACAGTTGGTACAAAGTGTCGGGAAAAAACATTTTTTATAATTAAGTAAACGGGGGGAAATTTTCATTTTGGTGGATATGATTTCCCTCCAATTTTTTTTCCTAGCATCATGTCATGTGAGAAAAAACTCTTAAAAAATATTATAAAAATTAAATATCCAAAAATGAATAAATATACAATCTTTTGTTTTAAAAGTCAGATCTGCAACCTCTCTTTTATCTCTGTGCTCAACTCCCATCTCTCATCGATGCCTCTAAGATTTTTGCCATTAGAAAATTAAACCCATGAAATTTGAATTGAGATATGGAGCGACAAAAAGAGGACTGAAAATTAAATAGTAGCAGATTCTACATTTTCAAAATTTTCATGTCGTCGCATCTGCGTAACTTGCTCCATTGTTTTCACCGATGCTGTTTACCTGCTTACCATCCTGTTACAATCGATTAAGTATAATCCCATGTTCATTATTAAAAGGTTCGATCCTATATTTAATAAATTCATACATTTTTATTATTTTAGATTTTATAAAAACATAGATATAGGTTTTATGATTTTATTCAATAGGGTTCTGAATTCTTAATTTTTTTCTGTCTTGATATTCTGATCGAGTGATTTTAATTATGTTCATGTGTGTATTAATACTTGACATAGTTGTGCTTTAAAATTTATAATTAGTTTTGGACATATTTGTGAAATTCATGTCCGTTGACTGCGGAGTTCTGAATGTTCAATCACACAATTGGACTACTAAATTAGATTATTTCAATCGATTTGGGGATTGGATAAACAGAGTAACCTTAGAGTTTTGTGAGTTTCTACCCATTATAGTTTAGAAGTTTCACATTATGTACATTAGGTTCAACTTTAAACTTATCTATTTGTTTGAGTCTGACTGGTGCAACCGTGATGCTATTAGGATGGCTTGTGTTTGATGCTCAATTGTTATTACTCTGATTTAAGTTTGTTAAGGAAGCCAAACATAAGAAATAATATTCTTCACTTATAGATGATGAATAAGAGTATTGACAAAGAGTCTCCAGTTCATTGAAATTGTTTTTTATTCAAGAGGGGCAGTGTCCACTGTTTGGCATTTATGTACACCAACTCTGCAGGTGAAGGAAAAACTTTTTCTTGATCAACAATGGCAGATATTCTTCCAAGAAGCATCTGAATCCAAAGAAGAAGGAACTGAAGCTGAGTCACAGAAACTGATACACATTTCCAAACTCAGTTTATATTCTTATAGCATGCATTGAAGAAGACTTTGAATCTTATTGTTTATATTCTGCATTATATAACAATAACTTCAAGCATTATATTATGCAACTGCATTCATTATATAAAAATTATTGTACTGTTATGATAATTTTGCATATAGTCACTAATTTTTAATTTTACAATGATTTTTTAATCGGAACTATAGTGTATTACTTTTATTTTAGAGCAAAATTATTTTACTTTCATTATAATACATAAGTTATTTGATTTGTGCATTAGATTAATAATTTTGATCGGTTACAAAGTTTACTCCCACTAAACATGAGATTTAGTTTAAAAATAATAAAATTATATTATTTTTGTACATTAAAAATTAATTTTAAATTAAGAGAATAATGATATTTATAATTTTAAGAGAGAAAAATAGAACTATATGCACTAAATATAAGATACTCATATCAAAATTGATATGGAAAATATCTTAATTAATATAGAAAATTATAAATTAAAAAAAAACATCTAATCTTTAAGATTGAAACATATCTATTATTATTTTTTTCAAAGATTCTTGTCATATATAAATTTTTATTTGTGCATCAAACTATTTAAAATTATTGTTAGAATGAATATTTGAATGTTTATCGTGTGAACTTCATTTTTAAGTTGTATCGATACTCCATGGATCGCATTATTTTGACCTCAGCATGTATTATATGCCTAGCAAACATTTATTATATACCTAACAAACATGTTATATATAATATAATAATATACATATACATAATATAACAAAAAAAATACATAATTAAAAACAAGTAATGTATGATCAACTTTTATAACAATTATAATATTTTCTATAGTATGCAAAGATAATGAATTTTACTTTTTTTTGTTGATCTCGTAGGAGAAAATATATTGCATTTTATCTAACATGTTATGCATTATATAATATAACTTCATGCATTATATTGTGCAATTTCATTCATTATATAAGAATTCTTGTACTGTTACGAGAATTATACATATAATCACTCATTTTCATTTTTTGCGATGATTTTTAAATCGAAACATATGCAATATGGAATTCGTTTGAAAGATAATTAAATTATATTTAATTTGACATATGATACATGAGAAAATAATATAAATCGAAGGAGTTATGATCATTTAAAGATTTAGAATGATTTTAGAGGAGAGAGAAAAAACTATTACAACATTACCCTTCAATGCATGATTTACTACAATATAATGCAGACGGGATTTATTTAGTCTTGAGCATTGGATCATCGATTAGGATGGTCGAGATTGGTTCTCATGTTTATATTGAAAGGGGAGTTCTCATGTGATCACTCCCATATATATATATATATATATATATATAGAGAGAGAGAGAGAGAGTTGTATTCAAATCTGGACTAAATACCCTTAATGAACTATGACCTATAATCTAGCCATTAATTTTTGATCTCATGGTTATATTAATGACATGTGGCAATCAATTAATTTTTATTAATTTAAAAGGGTGTATTAGGAAATAAAAATTGTTACAGTTTTTTGTAGATTTGATATTTAAAGTAGTTACCTAATTTCATGGGATATGAGATAATATTATTAATGGTAGATTTTTTTTATTCTTTGTTATTCAATATTATCGTACATAAGTTTCTCCAGGTTTTTCATTGTCTCTCTTCTTTCTCTTCTCACAACTGAAAGATGGTTCTTCACGGCTGAAGCATGGTTCTCCAGGTTTTCCATTGTCTCTCTTGTTTTTTTTCTCATGGCTGAAGCATGGACAACAACGGCAGTGAGCCATCGTTTTCTACAGACATGATAAGCTCATATTTATACTCACTTATCTATATTTTTATCCATTGTTTCAGTGCAATTAGTTTATGTTTTTACTTATTTTTGTGCATGAGACTATTATATAGGATGATATGCTCTTGATGGAGAGTTTTGCAGATATTTAGGGCTAAAAAGAGGTGACATGATGAAAGAGCCGAGTTACACAGGGTTGCCGCTTCGAATGGCGCATGGGAAGTCGACCGAGTTAGAAGATAAGCCAAAAACCTGAAGCAGAACCTCTGTCTCGATCGACGTGGTGCATGTCAATCGACACAGAGGTCGGATGTCGATCAGAGGCAAGGCAGAAGAAGGAAGCTTGATATGTACAGGCATGTCTATCGACAGGCTCCCTGTAGATCGACACGAAGATCATTGCAGGCATGTCAATCAACGGGCTCCCTATCGATCGACACGGAGGACAAACAAGGGTGGATCGAAATGCTGCATGTGTGTCGATCAACACAGAGGCCCGAGATGGAATTTTTGGTCTGATTTGGCAATTTTGTTATTTTAGCCGAATACCCAGTTTAGATATTTTAGCTCCTCTATAAATACTCTATAGTTATGCAGGAATTGAAGGCTGGTTTTTATGAATTATTGTACTTAGAATATTTTAGTATTGGAGTTTCTCAAGACTTTGAAGGTTCCTCTTCAATTTTAAGGTATTCTATAATATGTTTGCTTTTATTTTAGTCATGTTTTGTGGCTAGAACCCTAACAGGTTCTAGGGTTATGATTTATCTTTTCTGATGCATGCATAATTGAAATCGACTCTCTTGGCATGGTTTAATTCTCTAATTTAATTTAATAATCTAGATTAAAAGAAGGACCGAGAGGTGAATTTGAGTCTAGGTTTAAAGTTATCAAATTGAAGGACCGAGAGATTAAAATTGTCAATAGGAAGCTCAAAAGGAATAAACTTGCACAGGAATTAATTAGATAATTATTGAGATTAACCGAATTGGTGTTCTTGAGACCGAGAGGATAAAGTCACTATTTAGTAATCTAGGATTTAAATTGTCAGACCAAGGAATTTAATCCATTAAAATCTGACGTTTTCCCCATTGCTGAGTTGATTGAAATTGCATGCTGATGATTAGATTATCTGCCCTAGGATTTGTGCTTTCTTTAATTGTTTTAAACCATTTATTTTATCGCATTATCATCTTTAAATATCCAAATTAAATCCATTTTTCAAAACTCTCAAACTTCTATGTTCTAGAAATTGTGACTAGTACTTTGGATAGTTCGTTGCACAGTCCCTGTGGGATTGACCACCTTAGGGTGTAAAAATAATGTTTGCTTACCGTTTCTACGGTTATCAAATTGGCGTCGTTGCCGGGGATTTGTCAGATTTATCCAACTATTAGTATATTTTTAGTTCTGATGGATTGAGGTTGCAATTCTATTTTATATTTGTTCTAATTTCATTCTTCGTGTGTGTGTTTCAGGGTTCTGCGCTCTCTTTCGATCGACAGCACGCCTGTCGATCGACACATCAGCATTCTCCGCGTTGATCGACAGCCTCCCTGTCGATCGACACAGAAGCTGATTCTATGTGATTTTTGTTTCTATTTTCAGGTTTATGAAAATGAGGGCTCGGGGCAAACCACTCAAGAATTTTAATCCAGAGATCGAGGCTACATCCCGGAGGAGGAAAAGCAAGGAAAAACAAGCACAAACACCAACATGGATCCGCCACCACACCAAACTGAAGATGACTTCTCGGGCATGCCACCCTTGGAAGAGCCACACACACAACTCATAACTCAAGAGAATGCTATCTGCTTGTCCAAGAAGTCAATCAGATGAAGGACATCATCAAAAAACTCATGGCAGAGAGGGAAGCAGAAAGGCGCAAAGCCGAAAGAAGAGAGAGAGAAAGGCACCGACAGACCACAGCCCGGGAATGAGGGATTTGTTATTGGCATCACCGCCAATAACTTTGAACTCAAGACCGATTTGATTCAGATGGTTCAGCAGAACCAGTTTGGAGGCCGAGTAGTGGAGGATCCGTACACCCACCTCATGATGTTCGTGGAGGTGTGTGATACCATCAAGTAGAACGGAGTGACCCAGGATGTGATCCGGCTGCGCTTGTTCCCCTTCTCACTTAGGGATTAGGCTCGGACAAGGTTTATAGCCCTGGATTGCAGCAGCATCCGTACTTGGGCCGATCTCAGAGCAGAGTTCCTCGCCGCCTTCTTCCCACCATCAGTGATCATTCAGAAAAACATGGAGATCCTGCAGTTCCACCAGAAGATGGACGAGTCCCTATTTGAGGCGTGGAGTAGGTTCAATGAGTTGCTGCGGAGTTGCCCAGGCCATGGAGTGGACACCGAGGAGCAGGCCCATGTTTTCTACAGAGGGTTGACTGAAAAGACCCGAGATCCAGTTGACAATGCAGCTGGGGGATCATTGATGAGAAAATCACCAGAAAAGACCTTGAAGTTGTTCAAGAAGATGGCCTTACATACTTAGCAGTGGGGCAATCCAAGGAGGCCACAAGTCCGAGCGGTGGAAAATAAGGAGGATGATGCACTGAAAAAGGAGGTAGAAAAGCTCAAGAATGAGGTTGAAAAACTTACTAATTCTGCTTCTGTTTCTGTTGCACAGGTTGACCCTATCGCCGATGTGAACTACTTGCATCGTGGTGGCTACCAGAATTAGTACCGGCAAGGGTAATACCAACATTACCATCCAAAACCTCATCCAGGCTTCTCTTACTCTCAGCCCGAAGCTGCCGAACAACCTCTACCAGATTTTGATGTTCAGAATGACGAGGTCATGGAAAAGAAGAACGAGAGTCTCGACGAGGTGCTCAAGAACTTCATCAAAGCTTTCGACTACCGGTTGGAAAGATTGAGCAGGAAGTTGCAGGGGTCAATACCAAGGGGGATCGGCTTGGAAAGCACGTGCAGATCATCGAGACTCAAGTCAGTCAGATTGCCACCTCACTTGGTGCGCAACACACTCCCGAAAAGCTGCCAAGCACCACCGAGGCGAATCCAAAGAAACAGAAGGACTGCAAGGCTGTGAATCTCAGATCCGGAACTAGCTATTCAGGCCTGAACATGCCCCAAAGCAAGTTTGAGGGAAAAGGAGATTCAACCTGCAGAGGCCATGAAGGAGATGTCGACACAGATTCAGAGGATGAGCCTTTGATCGACAGGACTGTAATGGGTGCATCGATCAACACACCCCTTGTCGATCGACTGGCAGGTCAGACAGGCAGAAACACCTTCCAGTCGACACAAACACAGCTTCAGCACCATTCCTCAACCTCCAAAGCTGCCAAAACACCTACGATGCCTTTTCCTTAGCGATTCGCCAAGCAAAATGAGGATTACAAGTTCTCGCGCTTTGTCGAGAACTTGAAGAAGGTAAGCATTAATCTGCCACTGATAGAAGTTCTTTCTGAAATTCCAGGTTATATGCGATATCTCCGCAAGCTGATGAGCGAGAAGAAACACTTCGTGGAGAAAGCAATTGTGAAACTTCATGAGCAGTGTAGCTTACTTCTCCAAAAGAAGATGCCAATCAAAAGGAGTGATCCAGGGTGCTCCACAATTCCAGTCGAGATCGGGGGGATTTCATTCGACAAGGTGTTGTGCGACATTGGTGCCAGCATCAACCTGATGCCCTACTCCATATTCCAGCGCCTCAAGATTGGAGAATTGAGGCCGACCACCATCACATTGCAGATGGCAGACCGCTTTGTGTCTCGCCCAGAAGGTATAATTGAAGATGTTCTCATTCGTGTGGGTCATCTAATTTTTCCTGTAGATTTTGTGGTCTTGGATATGAAAGAAGATGGAAGCACACCTTTTATCTTGGGAAGAGAGTTCTTGGACACAAGTGCTGCCTTGATCGACTGCCGAGGAGGAAAGATCACTTTGCGAGCTAATGAGGAGAAGATCACATTCAAGCTCGACAGAAGCCAGCAGAAGTCAAAGTTCTTCAAGATTATAGCCAGAGAGGAAACTGATGAAGAGGAGGACGAAAAAGCAAGTGAGGAGATAAAAAAAGACCGCGCCACTCAAAGATGGGAGCGAGAGAACGAGTCGGCAAAATTGTCAATTACACTGTCTCAACCCGAGCTCACTGCTGTCATCCAAGATCGGTGGGTCTATATGGTGGATTCCCAAGAAATGCGAGTGTGCTCTAGCCTGTCGTGGTTCTGACAATAAGAGGTATCGTCGACCTACGACGTTAACTAAAGCACTTGTTAGGAGGTAACCCAACTTTTACATGCTTTCCTTTTCATTTCCCGTTGTTTTCTTTTCAATTCTCATTTTTACTTTTGTTGGTGTGTTTAACTTTATTGTTGAGTTTTCTGTGTTGCAATTATTTTGTTTATTTTCAAAAAAAAATTGAACAGGGAGGATTTACCTCTATCTTGATCGATAGGCCCCCTATCGATCGAGATAGAGGTCAGCATGCGGAGTTATACTTTGACACAGAGAAGCAGTCGACAGGATGGCTCTGTGTCAATTGACAGGCTCCTGTCGATCGACACGGAGTGCTAGCAGACCCAAATCTCCGTCGCGACGAGCTGATTCCTCCGGTGGATAAAAAGGTTGATGTCTGAGATCAACAGTCAGGTACAAGTTCTTTTTCTTTTCTGATTTTCAAACTTTTTCTTACTCTCTGAGTTCGAAATAAGTTTGGGGTGGACAAGAAATTTGAACTATCTATCCCTTTACTTGTTTTATTTTTTTTATTGCATTATTTGAATTGGTGTGTTTATTTAATTTTTGCTTAGAAAAAAAAATATGGATAAAATGTGAGGAAAATTCTTATTAAGTCATGAACCCACTTGAACTAATTTTGAGATTGGAATTGATTGAGGATAAGTTTGATTTGACTTCAGTTGTGATTGATTGCCTATGAATGTAGAATACCGCATGATAGGATCTAATTGAAACTTACACTTGCACGATGTTTGAGTAGATTGAAATTGACTAAGGAAAAAAAAATTGAACCCAAGTGAGATTTTGAGCCTTTTTCGTTTGATGTGAGATTCGCATGTATGTTTTCATTTCTCTAAAACTTGCTTCTATTCTGTTTCGAGACTGCATAGTGTGCACAAGGATAGAAAATGATTTTAGGCCATCTTTGTTAGCCCAATTCCTAAACACTGTCCCTTTATATATTGAAACTATCCCTAGTAAGCCCCATTGCGCCTAACTCCATTTTTTTGTCTTGTCTATGAGATGTTCATGGAGTTATAATAGTTTTTGTCTTGTCTATAAGATTTATGGTGAAAAGGATGATTAGATGTGTGATGTGGATAAGAAAATTGTAGTATAGTGGTGAATAAAGATGAAAGGTTGTATAGCTCAAAAGAAAAAAAAAATTAGAAGTCTCATAAGCCCTAAGAAAAAAAATGAATTTGTGATTGCAAAACTTTTGAAAGGGTATAAGAGATTCAAAAAGAGCTTGAAAAAAAAAGAGAAAAAAGGAACTTGATTGTAATATTTGAGGAGAAGGGTAGATGTTGATAGATGGTGGTTTAGATTGATTGAGGTGTACAATTTGATTGATTCTAGTCACTTGGTCATATTTCCCCACCATTCACAAAAAGCTTACGTTACAATCAAATGAAAAGTCTTTCTTGTTGGTCCCGGATTATCAGGGTATAACTTGGCAGCGGAAACTGTGTTAAATCGTTTCTTGCGCTCTGCTGGTTACTCAGCTGACTGGGACCTTGTCAGCTGGTAAGTCAACTGGCACTCTGAGTACTCAGCTGACTGGCAACTGGCTCGTCAGCTGGTAGCTCAAGACTTAGAATGTTTTTAGCCTTGTTTGCACAGTTATATCAGTTTTCAGATATACACCAGC